>ARYC01000937.1:0-19035 GCA_000711775.1 Oxytricha trifallax | reverse complement strand
CTTAATTCAAACAAATTTTATCTGCTTATCTTGTGGTATCTCTTGAATCTAGCTCTCTATAGTGGTTCATGCATGTCTTCTAATGATTATCTAAGATAAGATAGAGCTCTTACGATTATCATCTCTATAAGCTTCTTAATTTCATCGCAGACATCTTCCTGTTATAAATGTTTAGAAGCCAAACTTATTGATTATTTCTCGTGCTTTGTTCCAAAGTAAGACATACTTTCCATATCGCACTCTAAGATTATGGCAGCAACTGCCCAAACATCCCATTAAACAGAGCCATTAGTCCACTTCTCCCTGATTGGAAAGTATCCTGGTGTGCCAAGCACCTTAGCCAAAGTCACTATTTCTTATCTTATCGCTCTATTGAAATCAATGACTACTATTTCTAATGGACAGAGATTTAACATAACATTTTCAGGCTTCAAATCTCTATGCACATACCCAAGTTCATGGAGCTCTTATACACCCTTAATCATTTCTGACAGTATCTCATTTAAATCATCTGGGTATCTATTTTGATAGAGATACTCTCTCAAAGTCATTTCAAACTTTTTCAGTCTTAATGCAACAAAACCATGCCCAAGAATAACTCCATCGAGTCTAAGTAAGTTTTTAAACTATTTCTTCTAAGCCTCTCTCAGTATTATGTATTCATTTGCAAATTCATTTTGATACTGCTCGTTTTTAATGAGATACTTGAAAGGATATACTTTGTAAGCATACTCATCAACCACTATAAGTTTAGCCTTGTTTGGCAGGTCAAAATGCAAGCAATTTTAAATACAGCTTTCAATATCAATTGCATTCAATGCAGGTATATACATAGCTCTCTCTTAAAGACATGCTATAAGAGTACCATTTGCTGGCTGATTCATTGATTCAAAACGCTTCTGTCTCTTGGGCCTCTACTCCTGTTCTCTTTATGACTCTTGAGAGTTATTTTTTCATTTAGCAGGTATAAGCTTTTAAGTTTCTTAATCTTTAATCAGGAACTCGCTTAAGTGGTGCTTTTGCATATGCCTCTTTACTTTGGCTGAGCGAGTATAAGACTTCATGCATTCTACCATCAACTTTATCATGCTTAAAGTAGATCTTAGTTCTACCAGAGTGTATCTCTTTGATGTGCCTTTTCAAGCGAGACTCAGCAGAGAAGAAATTTTAGCAGTCTTCACATTAAAATGTTTTAATTCTTTCTAATGGTTGCTGTTCCTTTTCTTCCTCAATCAATTCAACTTATATTTAAAAAATCCCACCTTTGCATTCTATTTCTTGTTTTAAACTTCAATTTAAAGACCTCTTCAAACTCTAGAGCTCTTAGCTCTACATCCTTTTCAACATAAATTACTTCTGGTTTCTTTGAGGAGCCAAAGTTGAGCAATGATTAACCTGTTCCAAGAGAAACTGCTTTACGATTTAAGTTAGCCGCCATGTTTAAATTCAAATTTAAATTTCTATTATAAAGTTCTAATAACCTCTCTAGTTATAGTAACTTTGTATAGGAGTTGGTACTGCAACAACAATGGTTGATTCTTAGGCGTTAGACATCATATTTATACTAAGTTTATAACTATAAATTTTCTAAATTAATGCTTAATATTTTTAATTTTGGTACCAACTTAGATAAAATTCAGGTTGGTACTGGTACCAATTAGGTTTTGAACCATTTTGGAACTTTTCCATTAAAACCTCATTAGTTTAAAACTAGGTACTAATTAAGTTTTGGTACTATTAAATTGGTACCAATTTAAATTATACGAATTTAGTACCAGTACTAATTAAATTTAAACAAATTTAGTACTAATTTAATGGAACTAAATTGAAATAAATGGAGATTTATCTCTGAAGTTTGTTACAGCTTCTGCAAACTTTATCCACGTATCTTTACAGGGTTGACCTTCTAAAGCAGAATGGATAAGTTTCAGGCGGTAATGACTATTTATGACCTATTCAAAAGATTAATATGAAATATTTTTATAATTGAATAATATAAAGCTTTGCTTATTAATTTATCTAATAACAAATTAAAATTTTATTGACAAATTTTTTCTCATTATTGATGAAACAAATCAAAATAAGTCAATTTCCTCAAGAAACATTTTGCCAAATATCCAATATCACTTTGGAATTCTTTTTCAGACTACAAATTTATCTGGGACAGGGAATACAAATTATAATGCTTAGAAATTTTTTCACAATGTGCAAGCAAAACCGATTTCCTTGGATTAAATGGAAAAGGGGACAACATTAAAAACTTTGGGGGGCAAGTTTCCTGCACCCATGCAGTATCTCGCCCCTAAGGAAGTTTACTGTTCTCTTCAAAAGCTTCTTGCTCCCAACATAAATTTTGCATTAAATTAATAATTCTATTTAGTATTGCACAAATTTATTTTATTATAGATAAATATATAAAAATTAAGCAAAATTAATAAAATGAACTTTCTGCTAATATTTGATTGATAATTAAACTTAATAAATGAACAAATTAAAATATTACTATGAATCACCGAGTTTAAAATAAAATTTAATATAAATAAATTTCTAAATAATTTCATTTATATTTAAAATAATTTTATTTGTAAATTATATTTGAAAAAGTTATGGTATTTTAAGCGCTCCATTTTACAACTGTTTTGTAATATTTATCATTAATATTAAAATATTATATAAAATTTAAATTGCTGGTTTTTATAATTGGCTAAAAAATTGTGTATTGATGAGTCAGAATTTGAAAATTAAAATATTCTGATCAAAATTATAATTAATAACTTTAACAAATTATCTTAACTTAAATCTCTAAAACTACAAACCTCGCTGAAATGAGTCAAATCCAATATCTCCTTTAATAATTACTTATTAATTATAATAGATATACAATTGATAATAAATTTTATTAAATATTACTATAAATGTTTATGATGATTTTTTAAAGGAAATATATTTTCAATAATGATCTTAATATTATATATTCTTGATATTTTAAATTGAATATAAAGTATATTAAAAAGTATTATTATCATTTATATTAAAAAATTGGTATCATATGATTTTAATCAAGTATGAAATTTAACTAAATAAATTGAATTAAATTTATGATAAATACTTATCTAGACTTTACTTAAAATATAAAATTTGTAGCTTTTAAATCAAATAGATATTGAAATTTATTAATACATTTCTTTAATAAAAATAATTATTTTTAAGGGAAAAAATGAAAGAAATGCAAAGTGCAAATTAATTTAATTAACAATTTTGAATAAATTTTTAACAAGGGTTTTTGTAATTTGAGTGAAAATAGAAATGCACAAATCTAACCAACTGGAGGCTCTCATCAACAGATAAATAATAACGAAGTATCACACAACTAGAACTCTACTGTCCACCTAGGAAATAAAACAATTCATTATGTTTTCAATAATTGTTAAGTTTATTTAAATCATGATCATGACTAGATTTCTCAGTAAATGAGTGCAGCTAACCTTAACTAGCAGTAGAATTTGAATTCAAACTTTTAAGTGCCCTAAAATCAGGTACCGGGAAATGCAAGCGGAGACTCTATGCAACATCAGCCAGGCTTCATTGATCCCGATTCCATATAATTCCATAACTCACGATATCAAGCAGTGAATGCTCAGAGTAACTAAAGTTAACAGCAACAGAGAATGATAACTTAAAGACTTTTGGATAAGTAGCTGAATCAAAATATAAAAAATGAATAGTTATTAAATAAATTTAGTATTTCATTGTTAATTATTTACAAAATATTCCTGAATGTTGCCGATGCAAGTAACAATGTTAGAGAGTTTAGTGCAAATTTGCAAAGCCAATCCAATTAACCTGGCTAATTCTCAAATAGATTTAGTAGCATGAATCAAACTTTTAACTAACCTATCAGATAGTAGTTTTAAGCTCCCATGCCCATTCTAAAACCATAATTTATTAAAAAAGATTTGCACTTGAGTTTTTTAATTAATTTCAATAAATTTAAAGGATTTATTATTTAAATTGTCTACAACTTTTTAAAATTTTCTATTTAAGAACACTGAAAAATATTACCAAAAGTAAAGCCTTATAATTCAAGGTTATATTTTCTGTAATAATAAATATCATATGAAAATTATAATATCAACTTTTATAATTATTATTTATTACTAAGTTTGCCCTAATCATATATTTTAAAGTTCCAATAAAAAAAGATATTTAATAAAAGAAAGGTTACAATAATTTTAACTTTTTTTTATTTATTTAATTAAATATTCAATAATATTATAGGAATACATTTTAATTAGGGAAATTATATTTAATTAAAATGATTCTAAATAAATATATTGGGAGCTAAAGTGGTCAATAAAAAAGATCTTGGGCTATTTCTATAGAAAATTAAAAATTAGCTGAAATTATTTAATATTTGCTGTACAATTTTATTGCATCTCTAGAGCGACCTAATTCGACTTTAATTAAACACCTCTAAATTCATAAATTTTACACTCACATTTAAGTCGAGTTAACTTGCAATAGATGTAAGATAAAATAGTACCGAAAATATTTAAGTCTAACTAATTTTGAATTCTCAATCGATTGAGCCACAGATCGTTTAAATAAATAATTTTTAACAACCAAAATTTTTTTGATTTAAAACTAGTTTAATTAAATATAATTTGCCTATTTCAAATGTATTTCTAAAATAATAAGTACTATAATAAAATCAAAATTATATTTAATAATTCATTTCTTTTATTTCATGCAAGTAGTGACATATGAAATAAATAAACTGAGTTAAATTAATTGATGTACTAAATTTGAATATAATCAATGTTTAGGGCTAAAAATAAACTAAATTTGTTATTAAAATTATACAAATAAGGGGAAGAGGATTTAAATTAGCGCCAACTTGCATTAAAATCAATTCTCCTAGTTCAAAATAGGAGAAAACTCTGTTTAGGGGATTAGGCAACAAGCATTTTTGAGTTAACCCCCATATTATCAAATTTAGCCATTTGGATAAACCACAGGTCCAACAACTTATGGTGGCTACTAATCAACATTCACATACTAATAATAAACTTAGCCATTATATTAAAGAAATAACTCTCAACATGTTTCTCAAGGCCCTCCAAATCAAATTATTACCAGAGGTATAAAATTATCTAAAAGTAATTTTTAAAGCTAATTTAATGATATTTTATTTTATATTTGGCTAAATAAAGAAGCCCACTATTAAATTATTAGATACAGATTAGACCAATAGACACTTTAAAATTCAGCAGTAGGTAATAAGTTCCCATCTTTATATAAATATTTAGTATAAATTACTTCTGCTGATACTAGATAAGATATTTTAGCACCTATCACTGGGCAAACAGGGAGTAAAAAGTCTTTGAGTCAATTAAGTTTATAGCATTTATTTTTTAAAAGAATTAAATATATTCAATAATTCTGAAGATTATAAATATTTTAGCAGAACGCTGTGACTACTAAATCCATCGCTCAATCTGGAATGACGAACATTTAACATCTCTAATTGAATTTATATTTACTTAACTAATAAAAATATTGAGTTATAAATCAAGTTTTAATAACTTGTTTGTGCAAACTGAGATATATTTCCCCACCCTATACCGAATCACCCTTCACCACCTCCCTTCTCACCTAATAAATAACTTTTATATAAGATATTATTTCATCAAATAAATCTTACTTAATTAGGATTTCTTGGTTATATTATTGAGGTTAAAGTATTAAATTCACTAAATCCATTGTCATTTTCTATTTTTCAAATTTTAAAAGAATGTCTTTATAAATATAATATATTGATTTCTATGCATAGCTTTTAATTAATTTAAATATCTCAAATCAATTTCCTTTATTCAAAACCCAAAACTTATTAAGTAATTTGATTGAATTTTTGATTTATTAAAGTTGTCTTTTAACGCATACATTATTAGGGTTTAAGTATGGGTTTTATATTTAAATATTAGTAATTTAGGTGAGCTTATACTAGATTTGGAAGCCACTTGATGACAGTGAGCATATAGATTTATTGTTAAAGTTGCATTATGGATGTTGAATATAGTGAATATCTTAAGCCTACTCTAAATTACATCTCTATTGCAAAGGGGCTCCATAAATCTCATTCATAATTAATTTTCACTGTCTATTATAATTAAAATAAAAGAGTTAGCGTCTATTTTCTAAGCTTAAGAAACCTTTAAAATCTTAGTAACATCCCATTGATTATCTCATTAATGATAAAACAATTAAATACTTGTCTCAATTCTTTCTATAACAGAGAGCTTTGATGATTCATAATTTATAATATGTAAACTTTAAATTTAATCAAAAACTTATTATATTAAAAATTATTCTTATAGATCAGACGCAGGTGGAGTTAGAGCACTCATTAAAAATGTAAGTTACAAAAAACATATCTTTAATTTGTTTTTTATAGTGGTCCTACCTGGTAAGACCACGGGTGCCAAAAGACCGGTGCTTCGCCAGACTGCACAGAGAAGGGACTTTCAAGACTTTGAGATCAGTTAGGATGAAGATGACGACGATGATGAAGAAGATTAAAGAAAATTAGAGAGATTTTCATTTTTGATTAGGATAATAAGTTTTAGTTTTAATGTTAATACAATAATTATTAATTTATAGTTTTCTTATTATAAATCATAAATGTTTTCGCCATTTCCTGAATTTTAGATCTCTTAGTAATCTAATTCTTAATATATATATAATATATATAATAGAATTTATTATTTTACTTATGAAAGTCACATTGAAAGTCAATCGCTTAAAGAGGTACATTGATTTTAATGCTTTATTTTATAAGGATAATTTAAATTAAATATTCGATTAAATGCAGAGATCTTAAGAGCACAATATAAAGTTCATACACGCTGTGAAACTGTATTTACATTAAATACCGTTATATAAAAGTCTTGGTAAAAGAGATATTGTAATAAAAATTAAATTAATAAAAAATTAAAGCGTAACTCATGCAATTCTTGGTGAAATTAGTGAGTATAATGATTTAGCTACATATATTATCAGCAATCTCTAAAAAATGAATAGAAAAATATATTTTTTCTACAATAGATCAGAGATGAATACGCTGACTAAGAGATCATTCTGTTTGAAGTTAATTTATTAATTCATAATACTAAAGACTAAAGGAAGGAATATGAAAGACTAAATTTAACACCTATATTTATATTCCTTATAGTCATTAATTTAATCTAATTTAGGGTATTCAATGACCAATGCACGAAACTTCTACTCCATTACTTGATGAACGACTTGAAGTTAGTTACATTATATATTATTTAAAGTGCAGTTAAAAGAGCCAGCGATGATAAAACAAAAGTTTGTGAAAGAAGGGAGATTTTTTGTTTATAAATAAGTCTTAGATTTAACGAATGAATAAGTTATCATATTAAAATAACCCTTTAATAAATTTTGCCTTCTCTTCTTTTCTTTCTCTTGTATTTTATTTGGCCCTATATTCCTTTTCTCAGTGCCAGATTCTTCTTTTATGTTAATCTCGTCTGCCTTTTTAATAATCTTTAAAGAGTCTTATACTCAATTCATCCCATTTACTTAAAAAATTATCCTATTAAATCTTTAGAATAAATTCACTTCATTGCATCATCCATAGACTTCATCATTTTCCCACTTTCAAGGAATGTTAATGAAATAAAAAATTATATATATCTATTTTACCTTTTTTTATATCTTACTATTAATAGGGAGAGACTTATTGAGGTTAGCTTTTATAACATATGCGGAGAAGCATTGAAATATTTCATCAAGATTCACAAATTAATTTTCAATTTTATCATTTGTCTCCATTAAATTGCTCAAAATAATTTCAAATAATTTTAGGAAGACCTCTAAGAGAAACTAAACTTCATTAGGAGTATTTAATATACAATGACGCATTAAATTCTCATAAAATATGTTAGCTTACAGTCTTTTGTGATGATTTAATTTTCTTCCGTCCAAGCAAGAATTTACCAGAGTGTCATATCCTCTTTAAAATATTTTATATAGTAGATTTTATCATTATGATTATTTAGAATTTATCAAGGAGCACTAACATTTTGAGAAGAGTGGTATTACTTGGGTAATGTCGATAAAAAAATTCCAGTTAAATAAAAAAGCAGAAGCCAGAGATCATTGTTCTTATGATTTGCAATTTAAATATAAACTAAAAAAATTGTATTTAAGAGAAAGATAAAAGTGAGGAGAGGTTAATAACCTGTTTTAAATAACTAATTTTTACGTGTTAAGGTTGACTATTAACATACAGAATGCAATAAATTTTCCTCTACATATCAACTTTAATAAGACAATTTATAGATTTTTGAACACGACGATATGACTATACTATACCTCAAGCATGTAATAAAAGTTTGCAAGTATATCTGCGAGTTTTGTGAAACCCTCTATTCTCATACAAGAGATCTTAAAGTGCACTTAAAGAAAGAGTACAATCAAAGTTTTGTCTTTATTCATGAATATAAAAGAAAAAGGTTCCAATAAAAAAGAAGATCGAGAAATCATTGGAATACCTTAGAATTGAGGTATTGAAGGTAGTATAAACGAAGAAAGTAATAAAAAGCATTCCTGTCTCTGAATTAATAATAACATGGTGAAAATTGAGGCGATAAAGATTTCTTTCTTTAAAATTATTAAAAATTGATTCCTGCATTAAAGCTACCTCACTCTTAAGGATAAAATAGAAGATAGTCATCACTGTGACTAATATATTTACAAATATATCCATTAAATTCCTTTCTTGCTTATGATAAAATCCAATTGAAATTTGCTAACGAGTATTATACATTTTAACAGGCAAAGTTTAGACAGTATAAGCATTTTAAAAATTAAGATACAATACTACTTGGAAAAGATCTTTTTGCATTTGAACTTCTTCTCCTCGTAATGACTTACAGAAAAGTTTTTATTGATAACAGATGTCATAGATAAATAGGCTAATTTTTTTCTCATTAAATAGCTAATGGGATTGAAGAGATTCACAAGTTTGGTTATGTTCATAGTTACATAAAGTCATAGAATATCATGATTGACTTTCAACCTCTTGGAGTATATATAACTAGACTCTGAATTAGGAAATTTATACGATAATCCTGAATATATTCCAGAGAGAGAGGATTGGAGAGATAGAGACACTACTTGAGATTTCTGGGCTCTAGCAGTAATTAAAATATAGAACGACATGCCAAAAAGCAATCTATTAAGCTGCAAGAGTAAGAGAGATGCAAAGAATAAAGAAAAATTTAGACAAAAAAATATTAAAAGAGGCTTAAGAAAACTTTCATCAAGCCAAGCTAATTGAATTAAGTAACATTAGTAAAAATCAAATTACATCTAAAAAGGATAAAATTAAAAAAAAACCACATGACTCTTAACTTTTATTTGTGTGAAAAATTTTTAAAATTCGCTTATTATACTCATTTAAATACATCACATTCAAATATTAATATCCGACATAAAATCGATTAAAACTATAATAAAGTATAAACTAATAGACTACTATATTAATCAATCACTTAACAAACTACTGAAGGGGTTTGGGGCTTTGGATTATTAATTTAAAAAAATAGACACATGATTTTAATTCGAAAAATTTTTGGAACTATGAAATCATAGAACATTATTAATAAAAAAGATAAAATTTATATGACTATTTTTTGAATTATGTCTAAGAAATTGATTTGAGATATTCAAATTTTCAATAGATTTATTTATTTAAATAGTCAATAATAAATTGACAAAGAAATTCTTTTAGATTTTAATATAAGTTCCATTATTATAGGATCTTTTAAAAGAAAAAATCGATTTGTAAAAATAATATAATATAATAAATTTAATAATATAATGAAGGAAGTCGTGATTGAGTAAGATTTAACAGTTGAAATAATATCATTTATAAGAGCCATTTTATTGAGTGAGGGAAGGGAAGGGAATTGGTGTCTCAGTTAGAACACTTGTTTGAAGTAATTATTAATTGAATGCCACAAATTCTTTCCCAGCATCTCAAAATCGTACATGTGGTTTTAAGAACAAGTAGTCAAATTAACTTGATTTGACTTTAATTGGTCACTCTATTACTTTAACTAAGTTCTAAGGTTAGCAGAGTAAAATTAAAAACCCCAGAACTTCTTAATATTTTGCTTAAGATTTATTGATAAAAGGATGGATTAAATAAATTACATCAATTCATAATTTATTAAATTTAAAAAGTAAGTTATTATAAAAATAAATAAACAAAATTCTTATGGTAAAAATAATTTCATTTGTATAAAATTAAATTATGACGAAAAAAGTTATTTTACAATAAATATATAATGAAGATATTGGAATTGATAAATAATTATCTCCAAAATCTAAATATCATTTTTATCAATATATTCTCATTTTTTTTCAATAGCTTATTTACAGACTCAAATTAAATCTCTTTTTTATTTAAATGTTTGTAATTTAAAAACTATAGCAAATTAACTTGCTTGAAGTATGATATTATTTAGATATTAAGTTACTGCTTTAGCTTATTGAAATCAAGAATTAAATATTTTGAGATCTTTCATTTTTCAAAATATGAGTATCAATTGAGATATTTGGGGATTTAATTTCTCACAGCTTAAGCTCTAAAAATTCAAGAGGACAAAGTCGTAAATCATCTGAACAACTCAGTATTTAGGAGTAAAGAGCACAACCAAATTTATTATTTATTGAGCATTAATTATTATTGTATTTTCAACGAATTGCATATCCCAAAAAGTCTATAAATTAAAAATTAATTGAATGCTCATAGAGATATTTCAGGTACTCCAAATTCTGATATCAAAGATTTTTAAGCTTAAAGTCTCTCTCAGCAAGATTGTTAAGTTAAACAAGAAGAAGATGGTGGAACCGGTAATTAAATCCATAACAGATAGAGCAATCCAACTTCCAGTTTACTTAATTAAAATCTGGTATTTAATAATGTATCCTAAAATATTCTAAGATAAATTATTGAATTTTTGTTTTATTAAATTTTTACAATCAGGTAAATACAGCTTTTAGAATAAATAAATCTAAAATTATACAATTTTTAGTCCTTAAAAATATCTATATAAGCCTGATTATTTTAACTAAACTAAGTATAAATATCAAATTCTTTTTACCCAAAGATTATATTATTTCAGACCAATTTGAGAAACATTATGATCATTATTTACATGATCACAATAAACATGAGCTAGATTTATAAAAATAACATTTTTTACCAGAATTTCAATATTAAACATATTATAATGTTTATAAATATACATAATTTTTTTATCATTAGACTCATTTAGATAAAAATATCTTATATAAAATTATTTTTTTGTTGCTCTTAAATTTGTTAAATTTAAACAAAAATTCTTAACTTTTTAAAAATTTAATGAAATCATATTCAGCATATTTATTCAAAAATACGACAATCGAAAAATAGTATTAAATAAATATAATTTGGTGGTGAATTAAATAAAAGATGGATTTTATGTTATTCTGCGATAGATTTATACATTTAATTTTAAAATAATAAAGAATTTGTTAGGTGATTTGGAAAAATTCAATTTTATATTTAAAATTATAAGAAATAAATCTAAAATAAAAATAATATAATCTTAAATAAACGTATTAGAATGAATTAATTATAGTTAAATAACAATCATAAAAAATTCCATGTAAAAAAATTGAAGTTAAATAACATTTGGGAACCTTTTAAGTAGTTTTATATTTAAAATTGATAAAGTTTTAATTAAAATTTATATATTAATAAAATTTTAGTTAATTATTAAAAGATTCATAATTTATTCAATTATTTGAATCTATTACAAATTTCGTTTTGTAATAACATTTTGGGTAATTTATTTTCTTATAGTATTTTGATTAACATAAATCAAAAATTTAAAATGTATAATTTTTAAACAAAAAAGGCTACAATAATTTAAATAAGTTTTGCAGTTTAATGTTTACATTTTTCATAGTTTTATTAATAACATTAATATTTATTTAAAGATAAGCTTTATAAATTCATAAACTTAACTTACTTTAAATTGCTTAATGTATTTGGAAATTGAAATGCTTAGTCAAGTCAAGCTATAGATTAAAATCAGCTTTAGAATTAGATAAATATAGACATAATTGGGCAAGAACCTCCAAAATCTGATAAACTTGAAATATTTAAAATTACCAGATATGAGAGAGTCAACTAGCAATCAGAGCTTGAAACTTTAATAAGTTTAATTATTTTAAAAAGTCTATTTCTTTAATAAATAAAAATGAATTTATAATAAATTTAATTAAAACCAAAAAAAGATCTTTGCTTTTTTCTCTATAAATCCCAACAAAACCCCAAAAATACCCAACAAATAAAATCACTAAATCATTTAATTAAGGGGTTTTAGGGTTTTGAATAGACGGAGCAAAGGTAGATTTTTTCTAAAAAGAGGAATGCCTCCAAGCATCAATCTAAGGAACCTTCCTCGCATCAATCTTAGCCACCTTCCTCGCATCAATTTCAGCCACCTTCCTCGAATCAATCTTAGGAATCTTCCTCGAAGCAAATTCAGCCTCACTCCACATAATAGACACAGCTTATTTCATCCCAAGTTTAAACATAAATTAATTATAAACATTATTATAGTTCTTGTAATTCAAATTTATTTAACATAAATATGAAAATATGCTTTTATGTTTTTAAATATTAATAAGCAAATTATTAATTAAAGGTAAAAAAATAAAAGTAGCTTTTAATTAGTTTATGAAATATTATGATTAAATATTAAGTTATATTGCTTTTTTTTATACTTACAAATTTTAAATTATAATTTAAAGAATAAAAATGAAGAAATTACTTAATTTAAAATACATTTTCGAACAATAGAATTGTTATGTACAATGTATGACATACTTCAATCAATATAGTTTATTTAATTGATGAAAAATATATGAAAATTGTATTTGCTTTGCTATTGACTTTTAGTTTACGGACATCTAAATGAAATAATTCAATAATAATTATTAATTATTTAATCACTAAAACCTTAAAAAATTTCTTTGTAAATGATATTTTGTCTCTCTAAATATAATTTAAAAATTAAAACTTCTTTTGTATAAATGAAATTTTAATTAAAAAATTATTTAGAATATTATAATCTCAACTATTTATTATTCACCTAGAAAGTATTTTGGTTAAGTCCCTCTTACAACTCTTGAATTTCCCTCTTATTTGCTTCAAAAGAAGTTAATTATCTGCAACAATCCAAACTCATCTCAAGTGGTTATGCTCAACCCCTCGCTCTTTTCTGAATAGCAGCTCAAAGAATTCAATAACTTTCTATCCAACTTCACCGATTATGAAACAACACAGTTTATGAATACAAGTGAAAATAATCAAAAATGAACAGCATTGAACTTTAAAGGATTGATATTATTACATTTCTTAGTGAAAAATTAAATAAAATTAATATTTATTGATAAAACAATATAGACATTTAATAAAAAGATTAGTTTTTATCAATTTATTTAAAAAGAGTATAAATATATGTTGTTTCCTTGAAAATGTAATTCTCTATAATAGAGTATAATATATTTAAATTTTAATGCATTAAAGGCATTGTAGAATATTTTAATTGTTTTATCTTTTAAATAATCTTCCCAAAACTTAAGTACCGCTTGAAACAATTTGATATTAGTCAATCCTGAAGACCTAATTAGATTTGATTTAAAACTTTACTATTAATCTCTTAAGAATATTTTGTCTCTATTCGCTTTATATTTATTCTTTTAATTTTATAATAACTCCTTTTTCTATCTTTTTGTTCTTTCTAGATATATTATTATAAACTATCTCTTCTTTTCTCTTTAACTTTTGCACAAGTATTGAAATTATTATAAATATTATAATTTTAAGTAGGAAGTACTGATTATTCCATTAATAGTAAACGAATTTTTTTAAGCACATTAATCGTATTTATATCTCTAACTTTATTGGAATTGTAGCCATTTAAGCAAATCATCTATTCTTATTAGGGAATCTATTTTAGTTTTGTTTAATTTAGTATATTGATACATTATATATTATACTAGGATCATCTAAAATTATAAAATCTATATTTATGTTATCATATAAATAATAATAAAATCTTAGATCAATTGAAGGTATGGGTGTTGCCAATAATATCAGCCATTTATTTTAAGTTTGAATAATAATTTATGTATATTTAAATTACATTATCTAATAATATGCATATATTCATTCATTCTAGATTACTAAAAAGCAAGTTATTTTATAAAAATAAAGAAAATTTAAGGTTGCCTTATT
The DNA here is from genome assembly GCA_000711775.1 of Oxytricha trifallax. Lineage (NCBI taxonomy): Eukaryota > Ciliophora > Spirotrichea > Sporadotrichida > Oxytrichidae > Oxytricha > Oxytricha trifallax. The sequence continues at coordinate 4,649 of ARYC01000937.1, read as the reverse complement.
TTTTATAATCTAGTTTATTTTAATATATTTATAATATTCATTAATTTTAACTTTAAGAATTTTAATATTTATGAGCATTATTTAGAAAAAGAGATATACTTTTACTATTCTTATAAAAATTTGCTATTATAAAATTTTGAATGATTAGTAACTATATTAACTTGATTTGCATAATTTATTATGTTAATTTGAGTATTTTATCAAAGTATTACGTATTCCACTTTATTCTATTCAATCCATTTAATCATTTGATTTAAATGATAAATTTTAGATAAATTTTCCTCATTGATCTTCATTAATAACCTACTAATCATATTTTACATTCTTTTCTCTTTCTTTACATTAATTATAATTTTTGTATTAATATTATCAGTTATAAAGAAATTAAGTTGAAAATCAAAATTATAATGGGTTATAATCAATTCATTCTTTTAAATTCTAATTTTATTTGAATGCTCCTGTTTACACTTTTTCAATTTATGTGTTTCTTTAATTTCTTGGAGTGACTCTTAATTCACTTATATTATTTATATCTTTAATGTCCTCATCTTCGCTGCTACAATAATTTAGAAAACAAAATTAATATTTATTTAAATATTTTGACAAAAAATATTTAGATAGCAAATGAATAAGAATTTAAATAAATCATTTAATTATTTACACAGCTACTACTGCTACTACTTTACTCATAAGAAACTTTAGGGCTTTTAGATTTACTTAACCCAATTGAATCATTTAATGATGATGAAATATTATTGATAATATTTTCTATCTTATTCTTATTTGCATTGTTTTTATCTGTGTGCATGCTCTGAATATTTATGATTGCCTGCAAGTTTTAAGCGCTGTTTAATCCTTTATTTCCAGGGCTACCCCCAGTCATACCCTGACCCAGACTATTTTAATTTCGCTTTTTTAAGCTAGAATTGCTAAGTTTCATGTCAAAATTCTTGTTCTAGATTATGTTCTAGAGTCTAAGCTTATTGTTCTCATTTGTACTACTAGTTTTGAAAATAAGTTAATGAGATAGATTGGGGATTTAGTTGCTATTTTTCTAATCAGATAGAATGATTGGTTCATGCTGGTGTTAGAGAGTTTCTATACTTTACGCGTTAGGATTTTTCTAGATGTTAAAAGTTTCTAGACGATAAGGTGCTGCTTATGTAGTAGGGGCATTTCTGCTGTAGTTTTATATTGCACTGTTAAGTGTTTGGTAATTTCCAAGGAGCAGCTACTAAGAATATAAAAAAGAATAAAGTATGTTATAATTATGGTAAATATAAAATATTTTTAAGTAAAATTAAAAGAATTGTTCTTGTTTAGTGTTTGATTTCCAAGTCCTTATGTCCCGTTAAAATTATTCAAATTAGTTGTCGAATTGAAATTGACGACAGTATTTGTATGAGCATTAGTATTGAAATCCATGTCTGTTTTAACCTGAGATACTTAATCATTCGAAGGAAACATCATCCTATCTATACTCTCATAAGCATGCTTGTCTTCATTACCTAAGTTGGCTTAATCTTAAGAACTAAAGTTGAACTTGTTCATAAATGCTTAGCTAGGATTTTTATTATTTGTAATTGGACTTTTATTCCCATTCAATCTGAAGTCAGTAAATTTCATGATGTGTCTGTTCATATTTAGCTTATTTTACTGAGCATTGTAAGTTGGCTACCTTGAGGAAGCAGCCAAGCTAAACTTCATATCGTTAACTGATACAGTCTCTGCGTTAAACGCCATCTCAGAGTCTAAACCCCCTTATGAAAGTTTATCAATTTCTTAAATATCTCTCAACTTTTCTACTAAGGTGCTCTATTTTTAAGTGTAGTGAATCTCTGGAGAGCCTACAATAGTATTACGGCCATGTGTATAGAAACTCTAGCTACCTAGTGAGTCTTATCTGGAATGAAACCCTAAGTCATTATTTAAAGTCATAATCGAATGCCTCTGTAGTTTCTGCATCATTTTTTATTTGAAGCCTCCTATCACTGTGGACCTTCGAGGAGATCCTTGAGTTGTAAAAGCATAAAATTGAAAAATATCACATTCATTAATCTTAAGAGAAATAAATTAATTGCTATTAAATTATTAGTAGCATTGGAATCCAGGTTCTTCAAAAGCCTCTAATCTACTTTCTACTCTTTAGAGAGTAGAATAGCTTATATTAAATACTATTTCAGTTAGGCTTTCCTAAATTAATTCATTTTTTCCCAATCTGTATAGGAGTCATCATCACTAGATTTTTATAATTTTTATTAAATAAAAATACTTCTTTATTATTAATTATATATCAGATTTACTGTCGTCAAAACCATTCATAGAGGTGTCTGATCTATTAAGAATACCAGAATTATCGTCAATTAAATTAGATCTGAAATATGGCATCATTTCTTTCTGATACTTAGCCAAAAATATTAATATAATTAATATTATTATATTATTACTCTTTACTAATACTTATAATTAATGTAAATATCTAAGCAAGAAATTGAGATGTTTTCATCTGCTTGAACAAATGCAGAACTTCAAAGTTTTACTCTAACTTTTTAATGGCTTTCTTATATAGTCTAAATCTCTGTTTATCTCTCTAATTCCTTCTTAATTTAGCTAGCAGACATTCCTTTATACTGTATATAAATCTGGCTTTAATTAATAAAGTATAACATAATGGTTTTACCATAAATATCATGAAAAATAGATTAGTATAATACTAATTATAAGAATCAAGGCTTTATTCTTGACTTGTTCTATTAACTGCCTGTACTTAGATTTATCTGATTCTTCAGTAATGCCCTAGTCCACTAACTGCTTTGAGGTGTCTTTGCTGTCTTCCTCACTCATTCTACTGTCTTTCTTCATTTCCTTGCTATTGTTTTCTTCTTTAATTACATCAAATATTATTTTTATATAATGTCTTCATAATTATTTCAAGTATTTTATTCACTCAATTTATTTATGATTTACATATATTTATTATATATATTTTTTTATGTGCTCACTTCTTTAATTCCCTCTAAGCTCTATCTCACAGTGGCATCTTCATTGCTTCGCTCATGCACTGAGTCATGTGGCATGATTCTCAACCCTCATCTGGACGATGCGAAACTCATCTGAGATCTGTGGTGAAATGGACTGGTGCCTGGTTTACTATCAATTCCCTTCTCTGTATCGTTTATATTTTAAGATTCTTTGCTTTGTTATTACTCTGCTTTTTAAGCTTTCTTTTCATGTATTATAATATCACTATGAGAATATAAGATAAAAATGTATTATGAAAAATAATAATAGTTAAAATTCTTTTTGATTCTATCTTGGGGGTCTCTCTTTATCATGTACATATCTTTGATAATGCGCTGGTAAAACATGTTCTACTGGAATTTAGCGATTAGTACACCAATTAATATGTGAATTATCTCCAGAAATCCACCAGTCACTGACAATGCATCTGATAATTATATCATGAATATCATTATATATAATTCTCATATAAAATTTCCACAATTTAATAATTACAATTGATAACGTGTAAACTTCCCTTTGAATCATATTGACTTATTCATCCAGTAAAAAATAGAGACCTAAAGCGCATGATCCTGGGTTTATTCTTTGTGCTTAATAGGCATCTTGAGCTATCTGATAGTATGTCTGGTTACTCTATCCCATCTCAGAGTACAACGGTGAGTCGTTTAATATGATTTTATTTATATTTATAGTAAATATGAAACAAAACAACATATATTTGAGTTTATGATGTATTATATTTAATATGAGGAAGTTCTGGCTGATTTTGAAAGTATAGTATTGAGCAATTAAGGAGTCAGTTAAGAATAGGTAGGATTTAGTTTGATGTTTGATGGGGGTTGTCGAGGGGTCGTTTATATCCACGAATTGAAATTTCATGGGGAAGTATATTTCAATTCTGTTGGACACATAGTCTATTATGAAATATACTATTCAAGTATTTTATTAATATAAACTAAGAATTATTACAGGAATATTTGCAATATACACAAATAAGTTTAAATCTATCTCTGATATAGGAGCGCATTTCTTCCCAGGGCTTTTCTTAAATTTATTAATAAATGTTTAACATTTTAGTTTTGTAAATATATTCACTAAGTTTATCTAATTCACTCTGAATGCATTTGTAAAAGAATAGCCTAACATACATATTAATTCGATGCAACCCTCCATTAATTTCCAATGTAAATTCTAAGCACAAAGATATTATATAAAATAAATGGTAATTTATGCTATATTTTTAATGTATTTTATATTAGATATGAAGTGTCAAATCCCTCATTTTTATCAGTACACTTATAATTTACATATATTTGGTATTTTCAATTAAATTATGAACAAATTATAGCTAGAGGAAGGGGTATGTAATTTTCAATGTAACTACCACCACCATCTGCCCATGCATATTCAACCTGCGTATACATTATGGTAATTATTATCTTTATTATGCATATTATTCTTATAGATTAATAGGAAAATATATAAAATAGATATAATAAATAAAAACATGATAAATATATAGCAACAAAGCCAAATTATTATATACAAACTTGGTTAATTAATATGTTTTTAATTTCAGAATTTAAAGGAATTTTTATTAGTAATTGAATTAATTCTTAGTAATA
>ARYC01000936.1:0-23468 GCA_000711775.1 Oxytricha trifallax | reverse complement strand
TATAGTCTAAGGAGAGATGCGCATGTCAGGAAACCTGCGATGAAACATCACAGCTCGCTAGTCTAATGGAAAGTGTGCCCAATACTTCAAAGTCTTAGAGTCGCAGAGGAAGTCAATATGACCCTGGGAGAACTTTTATTTTCTTGCAGGATGCGTTCGACAACCAGAATTAAAATGCTAAACAGCTAGCAAGCAGTGATACCTAACAGTTGAGGCACTCTTGCGTAATAACTCTTTGCTATAGCTGCATAATTTAGTACAGGTTTGGCTTAATCTATATTAATACACGTACCATACCTAAGCTTAAGCAGTAAATCTAAATATTACTCATCATAAATCGACCCTAAATTTCGCTAATTTCTATTTCTCATTTTGTAAATTGGCCCAATTTTTCTACTAACCCCAATAAGACCCCAACTATAACCTACGAATCAAAGCACTTATAAACCTCACTAAGGGGTTTTGGGGTTTTGATTTAATTGAATATTTATCTTATGATGATTTTATTCTATCTACTTAGTTTCTTTATATAATAATCTATTTCTTAGTAATCTATCCGAAACATATTTTTATTATTGTAGGAATACATTTGAATTTGGAAAATTAATTATAATTAAATATAATATTAATCAAAATTGTGGCAGTTAATAAAGTGACAATTTGAACGATCTTGAGCTCATTCGATAGAGAATTCAAAATTAGCTGGACTTTACTATTGGCGGTACTATTTTATCGCATCCCCAGAGCGAGATAACTTTACTTTAATGCTAGGACATAATTTAATAAAATTAGATATGTTTAATTAAAGTCAAGTTATCTCGCTCTGGGAATGCGATAAAATAGTACCGCCAATAGTAAAGTCCAGCTAATTTTGAATTCTCTATCGAACGAGCTCAAGATCGTTCAAATTGGCCAACTTTAACTGCCACGATTTTGATTAATATTATATTTAATTATAATTAATTTTCCAAATTCAAATGTATTCCTACAATATTGTAATTTATAAATTATTGTAACTAAGTAATAAAAATGTTGAATGAAACATAGTTAAGACAATAATTATTAACACAACTATCTTATGCTATTATCTTTTTATATTTATTTTGGCATTGTTTTAATATTTTAATAGGTTTATTGATTTGGACATAAATTTTAATTTGAAATATTGCTAAACTTATCAATATCTTGTAATATAATAGGCAAAGTATCAGTTATACATGGCAGTTTAATGCCTCTTAGGTGCTTTAAACTCACATCCACACCATAAAATATATGACCAAATGAACTTTATCATTTGAAGAATAAAATGTACCTATTTTTAATTAAAATTACATATAAAATTACCCATATTTAAATTAGTACTCTAAGCTTGTTTATAATAGTACTTAAGTTGTATTTTTAGTTGTTTAATCTTCTAAAAAGCTGATCCACATCCTTATCTACATCGAAATTTATTCAAACTAAAATATTTACATATTCCGTTATAAATCTATGCACTGAATAGTAACCACTTATGTCTAATTTATGAACATTTATGGGGTTTGAGTTTTTATAATTTAAACTTTATTATTTGTTTTTATATAGTATATTATCTTATATAATTAGAAGCAATAAATTAATTAATACTGGGGTTTAAACCAGGCAGCTAAATATTAACAGAAAGTTTCACACTTTGATGTTTAGGCATCTATATAAATAACCAAGGTCTTTTCCATTCTCTAAACATTTAGAATTTGAATAATAAAATATTAGGGGTTTATTATATTTTAGCTAATCACAAATTACCCAACAAATGATACCTATTATTATTCTTAGTATATACAAATATTATTATTATATTCTTCTCTAAATAATTTAATCAAATATATATTTGATGCTTTTAATTTTAAGCATTAGCATGTCTATTTTGTCATATTTCTTTGCATATTTAATTTCAACTATCCTAAAAAATTTTGAATCAGATTCTTAAATTATAATCTTATCATCAATGATTTGAAGCTTAATATAGAATAATCTTATAAATTAAAATACATTATATTCGAGTTATTTAATCTTATTCTTCATTAAACACTTTTAATTTATTTTTTTAAGGATTTTTTATAATTATGTTTTCTGGGTGTTAATACAATGCTAAATTATATATGAATAGAGTTTTTACTTTGGATCTATCAATAATTGCTATGAAATTTTACAATTTAATATTTAATATTTTTCAATTAATTGGATAGAATTATTTGTTGGAACTTTAAGATTTATTCAACTGCCTATTCATTTATTATATGTTTATTTTTTAAAATTTGTTAAATTTTTAATATAATTTGCTTTTGTACTTTATCCTAGTATGCCAAAAAAAATATGGTCCAGAGCAATATTAGAAGATTATCTTCATGCAGATTGAAGATTGCCTATTAAATTATCTTTTTGCTATGTTTATTTAATTTAAAAGTAAAAAGTGATAAATTATAGAAATTTTTACAGGAATAAAATAATAAATCAGATAGGTTATTGTTTTTGGTGAATATATTGAGGTATAAAACATAAGGAGTAAGTAATTAGCCAAGTCTTATTAAGAGCGATAATTATAGAAATACGATAAAATCATTGTAGTTTCTGATAAATTTAGAATTTTGCTTATAATAACGTGTCTAATTTATCGCTATTAAATTTAAACTTCTAGTTTGTCATAAATAAGTGACAAGTCCATTTTTTTTACAATAATTTGAAGAATTAATTAAGAGATAATGTGTCAATTCTAAAAATGCCTTAACTCATATTACTTTTCATTAAAGAACATATCTATCTATTCAATACTATATCTACCAGTTTATTATTTAGTGATTAATAGGTCAAATTAAAAAAATTAACATCACTAAGATATAGTTAGAGTTCATTTTATATAAAGTTCGGGTAAAATATTAGCTATGTAAATCTCTTTTATTATTTTATCTGTGATATATTTCAATTTTCAAATTTTTAGCTAAACCAGCATCAATTTAATATCTATTTTTTTGGGATTACTCAATTTCCACTATATAGGAGCCAAAAGACATTATTACAAAACCAACTTTGATTCATAAGCCAGTCATGTTTCAATAAATCCTTTATTTACAGCAAACATTAAAAATGGAGAATTAATTTATAATGGAATAATAAAAATTATCTTCAGTATAACAGCGTGAAATATGACTTTCTTAAATATTAGTTTTATTGTACCTATAAATACTTAACAATAAATTTTATTTTTCACCATTATAATAATTCCCAGATTATAATATGAGTCCCCCAGATTAGAAAATGAGTCAACTATCTAATTATACAATTTCCCATTGGCTTAGTATCATTAAAAATTGAACTAAATGATGTCTTCCTATAGTACATTTTTAGACAATATAAACTTATTATGCATATTGATAATGAATTTTTAAATATAAGAAAGTTATTTCATTTAATCATAGAAACGTAAAATAAATTTTTAATTAATTAACTTAAATTAAATTAAATATTGATTTTAAAAGCAAAATTATAAGATTAAATCTTTTTTTAATTAAGCGAATCTCTTCACTTTACTGTTTTAGCTAGATTAGTATATTTACAAATAATTTATAAAATATACTCATTGTATAATTGCTTGCAATGATAGCAAACTTATCTTTTGATTGACTCGCTTAATTAAATTCTAATGTTTTTATCAGCAAACTCAGAATAGGGAATAGCTTGTGCTTTTATTACAGAAATAAAATATTATAGTAGAAAGGCTCTATTAATTTAATATTTTGATAATTTATAACATTGATAAACAGCAAGGGAATTACTAGGAAAAAGAAATAAATAAAGTAAATAAATACAAGTTTAATTATTTACTCATACTATTTATCTAAGGAATAAAAAGATTATTCCCTATATTTATCCATTTTTAAACTTTTTCTAAAGATTTATTTATAATATTTATCATTCATGAATAAAATTTATTTATTTTAAACATGAATTATTCCCTAATTTTTTATATTTATCTATTTTAAATTCAACGCCAAATCAATCATCCACAATTTAAAAAGGATACTTTTGTATATCTATTTTTAAAAAGTATACTATTCTTAATTTTTAGGAAAACTTTCTTAATTACATCTATTAAGTAGCATATCATTAAAGAATTCTGGAAATTATTCAACACAAATCAAAATCATCATCTATATTTGTAGATAAACAAGCATATACTTATTTTCTGGTAGTAATCGTCAAATACTTCATATTTGTGTTTTTAAAAAAATATCTTTCTAACAAATGTGGATTTCACGTTCTTGAATCAGCATTTTAAGCCGACTTTAAAAGAGAACTAAGTATATATTATCTTTAGGAATCATTTACATTTACAGCTTAGATTTGATTTTCAATTTCTTCATAAAGATTGATATTTTTAAAGGCGTATAGTATAATCAAATATGTTTTCCACTTGTTTTTTTGTTTTAAATTTTCAAAATATTTACAGGAATAAATTAATTTGTTAGCTATTTTTTCACTTAGATTAGTAAATAGAAAAATAATAGATAAAATTGCGAATAAAACAGAGTATGAAATCAATGTTTTTTACTAGAATTATTTTCGTAAAAAATTAAGAGAAATTACTAATCTCATATTTTCATAAATATTTTATTTATAAATAATAGAAATACAATTTCTTGATTTTTAAATTTTTGTTCCTCATTTTAATATAGTATTTTTATTTTAGAAATTTAGTCTTCTTCAATTTAAAGTTATCTTTTTTATTATTTATCAAATTTTACACTACTATTATTAAAGGATATTCCGTCGAAGATTTCCAGTATCTTAATAAATTTATATGAATATTTTTATTCAACAAAATGATATCAACTATTAAGTCTTAATTAACATTTATTGTACTATATTATTTATGATGTGTAATATATTATCTTGAGTCAATTCCTTTTTACTTATAGGTAATGTGTTAGAGTAACTAGAGATTTATTACAAATTTTCCTCTTTCATCCCATATTTATTTGATGTCTTTGTAATTTATCAAGAGTTATAGGCTCTGTTGATTCGAGGTTGGACACACCTATAAAAGAAGTCGAAGAACTCAATTTAAAGTTGGACAGATTGTCAATTTTGTCATTTTTCCTCTTTTTATCCTAAGATTTCAGTAATTTCTTTTCAAATCTGTCTCAAATCTTCCTCATCGTGCTACTTAGCACTCAATTAACAAGAAACATACACTTAAACTTGCTTTTGAGTATCTAAAAGGACCCGGAGACGTCAAAATACTGAATTTTAGGCCCATTTCTTAAATTATAAATAGAGTATTTTTAAAGTTAAGGTAACAAAAACTTATTTCTTTTCAATTTAATTTTTATAATATATTGACAAAAACAGGAAAATATGTTTAAAGTATATTTTATTGTTCTAACATTCAAACTGCTAGATAAATCTTAAATCTCATTTCGCTTTCAAACAAATTAATATAAAACTATGCTGGGAACAAAATTATAAAATATTAAAAATTATGATGAGCATTAAAACATAATTTTGTAAATCCTCGAAAAACATAAAAAAGCATCTCTGCAAAATTACTTAGAGAGCTTATCAATAATTTTTATATTATTATATATTGCTATAAGAAGTGTTTTCATCCAATTTAAAATGAGTTATTAGGTTAAGAATAAAGTTTCTTAAAGAAATGTTATCATTGGCTAACTTAAATTTAAAAGTAAATAAAAACATATAAATGTAATTAATATTAATTGATGAAACCATTACCAAATTTATATTATAAATCCCTTAAAAATAGATAGAGTATTAACTTTGTATATAAATGAATGGTATAGTAATAGGAGATTAAAAGTAAATTAAATCAATTTTAATTTAAAAAATAAAATTGTTCTTTTAAAAAATGGAAGTACATTAATATTCACCAGAAAAATTTGTTGGAAAAACCGGTATAATATTGATGAATACAAAAGATTGGTAAAGATATCTTAAGTAAAATAAAAAAATTGCCTTTATTTTTATAAACGTAAATTAAATTACAACTAAATTACAAAAATGGAGATGGTTACAGGTTTGTTTGGAAATTAAATACAATATTACTCTCAAATTATATTTTAAATTGATTATTTTTAATATTTATTTGATTTCTAATTCATTGTTATTACCTAACTAACGAGTACTAGAACAATCAATAGTAAAACTACTTATATCGAAATATTCATCTAGCATTAAGTTATTATTAGGTATCAAATTTATATTTATTTGTTATCACTTAAATGACCTAAATTATTAAATTATTTATATTTTGAAACAAAAGTTTGAATATTAAAATGAATAGGCAAATTTGAATTGAGAATAAGTTGAAATGCTTAATTACTAAAGAGGCTTAAATATTTTAAACTCGAGTGGTCTTTTAAATATTCTCTTGACTTTCTGAGTTTAAACTAATATTATTCTTAATTTACGAAATATCAATATCGTTTTCTTAATTTATATGAGAGCAACTTTTTATTTTGAAATATTTATGATTGATAATAACAGCAAATAAGATTATTTGTATAAATGTTCCATTTTTCCCTCATAACTACTTAATCTAAAATGATTTAAGAGCCTTCAAATATAGTGAAGATTTAAGATGGTACCAAAATACCTCTAATAATATAGATAGACTGTCTGATTTCATACAGTTCTTAGCTTCTAATGATTCATAAAAAGCTTGATCGGAAAGTATGATTCATGACGAATAGTAAAATGTGAGTTTCTTTAAATGTAATAACCAGAATTAAATTAACATCAACAATGAAATTTTAGGTGAGATCTAAATATACAATAATTTAAATGAGCCTTTTCTTCATACTTGATGTAGTATAAAAAGGGAATAGAAATTTTAAAATTGTATCAGTGATCTTAAATTAGAAGAATTGCTTTTGCAAAATTTAAAAATATTTTATTTCCCATAATCTGATTATATTAGTAACCTAAAGTTGAATGCAAATAGGGAAAACAGTAATTAAAATAAAATTTACTTCTTAAATACAAAACCTTTTAATGATACATTTCACTTAGAATTATAAAGAACAACGTTTAATTATTTCCTTCTCCTAATAATAAAGAAACTTATTATAAATTTTATTTTAGTTACTTTTAAACTTCACTTAGGCAATCCATTTTTTTAATTTAAAATTTAAGGAATTATTTTTAATATAAATATATATATTATATTCTTACGATAATATAAATTATACTTACAAATCTTTGATTCTTTGTAAAATAACGATTATGATTCTATCCATATAATTATTTAGTATCTATTCTAATTTACTATTTTAAATAATTATTATTATAACTGTTTAATCATTTGCGTTTTTCATAATAAAAGTATCATTAATAAAAGTTGATGTAGCCATTATAAATTGAACAAGTAAATATAATCTAAAAGTTTTTATCAATTAATTTATTGGAATTTATAATATATTCATAAATGAGAGGATAATGAAATAACAAATAAATTAATAATTGATGAAATGCTTTAATATTTATAACTTTTTAATTTGAAGATGTGTCTTTAGCAATCATCCACCAAGTTTAACTTAGCTTTCATTGTCATAATCATCAAGAATCTGATCGTGCTCAAGTTGCTATTCATCTTTCTCTTTCATACTTTCACCCTCATCCTGCTCCTGCCTTCCATCATCATTCGCTGTCTTGATATTTTCTGAGAGTTTCTAATGCCGCTATGCTCTTGAGAATCTTGCTAACTGCTTTTTGTTCGAACTTTATCGTTATATGTCTTAATCACTTCATCTTGATCATGGGCTGAGTCCTTACCAGCGTAGATGTTCCAGTAACGATAGTCGTTGAGCTGTGGTCTCTTCACAAAATAAATGTTTCCACTCTGGTTCGGTTCTTACCATACGCAAGGTTCTAGTAAGTCAATTTTATAAATATTTACTAGAAATGAGTGATTATTTAAGATTGAAATCTCAATATTTACTAATAAAATTATTTAAACCATACTTTATTCCTTACGATATATAGAATTAGAGTTAGAGTTTGTTGGAGTGTTTTTAAAAAATTCATTCACAAATTTTAAAATATTATACAACAACATTATAATTTAATTGACAAATAATTTATTTTTCAATTTTAGTTTTTAATTATAAATTGTTTTTAAATTTATCACTAAGAAAGTGGAATATAATAGTACGATAACAATAATATATTAACTTAAAATTTTTGTTGTTTTATTAAAATCTAATGATATATTTTAAAGATATAAATAACACTGTATCACAACTCAATCTAAATCTTGATTAATTAATCTTTGTAAATGTATTTGATTTTATTTAGTGATTAATCTACACTAGATTTTCTTGGAGTCGTTATTATATTTTACTTTGGTATATATAATGTTCTTGAGAGCCTTGGCGTCAATGATTTCCAGTGCTATGTAGGTTTCTCCTTTGCTCAACGGTACCTACAGGTACTACTGGTGAAAAGAAACTTGGATTTAGTTCGCGAATACTCCATTTTATTAAGTTTGAAAGTTTCAACAATTTTAATTTTATAATAATTTTGAAGTTGATTTTATTTTAGTTTAAATGATTTGCGCATTAAAATATTTAATACTAAAAGCCTCATAACTTACAAAATTTCAGATGCAGAAGAATCCCTTGGCAAGAATAATCCTCAATCCTGAAAGTATAGTTATCCGAGAGCAATTTAAAAATCTCATTAGCCTATAGTCAACCACAGTGAAATTGCTACAGACAGAGATTAACCAAAAAAACAATTAATCATAGAAAGTTCAAAAATTGGAAAATGAGTGATTCATGAATTAAAAGAGAGGAGTAACCGAAATTACTCTCACAAGATAGGAAAGCATAAGATTCTCTTGATCGGGCATTAGACTTGAGAATTCTTATAATTTATAACTGTTGTTCAAATATATCATAGAGAAGGTTTCTCCGATCATGCATGAATCCTCTCAACAAATTACTGATTTATTCTGCGATATCAGCAGAAGAGTATTCATCCATGAATACCTCAACTCATTCAATTATGTTTTACCGACTAATAAGCAATTTAATACAACCATATCTTCGGTTGACTTAGTGTTCATTAAATTAATCTTATTTTTTAATTTCTAGGGATCACAAACATTTTACATATTATGAGAACAAGGATTCCAAAGCCTATTTATCAGGCTATTTTAGGGAATAAATTTTATAGGGATTTCAGGATCAAGAGGACACCCACTATAGTTTATAAAGTGGCGCAGATTTCTTTTGCATGAATAAAAAGAGAATACTGCTTATAGAATGATTAAAATTTATTTGAATTTTCATATATGAAATAGTCATCAACACTTGATACACGAATAATTGCTAACTATATTTAAATATATTAAAATGGTATGTATCTTTAATATAATTCGAGGTATGTTCCAAATAAATAGAATTAATAAATTAAGTTAATATATTCTAAATATAAATTAAATTTAGTTATAAAAAATTGATTGTTTTTTATCATTTAAAGCATATATTTACATTTTTATAAAACCCCGTTAGTCAATTAAGAATGAAGATTGGGGATTAAGAATAAAGAAATTAAAAATATATTATTATTGGCTAAAATTAATTATAATTAGGCTAAAAACAAATTTACGCACCCTGATTGGTTTATTTTATAGAGACAATTATTCGAGCCAATGGCTTTAATAATTAGCCAAAACTTTAATAATTTACGCCAATAATAAATATATTTTAATTTTACTAATCATAATCCCCAATCTTCATTCTTAATTGACTAACGGGGTTTTATAATTTATCCCGCAAATAATGTTGAATATTTTTTAATCTTCATGTTTTTACACATTTTATTATAATTTACTTGTAAATTTAATATTGGCTAATTAATTAATGAAAAATAAATTTTTAAAAATAAATTTCATTTATTGTTTGAGATTAGTAGCTTAATTTATTAATTCTATTTATATGGCACGTATTCATTATAATTTCCCAGAAAGTCTCAATATCATAACCTTTGATGCTTTAACTGAATCGAACGGAGTTTAAAAGTAAAAAGATATTAAAATAGGAATTATCATTTTGCTACTTGAAAAGTGATTAACATTTCTTGAGCCAATTTTTGAAATTACGGTGCTGTAATTTTTACCAGATTTTTTTCAAAGCAATAAAGGAAGTTCATATTAGGATTGGATCACTTATCAAAAATATTAAAGTATTAGAACGACAGTGAAATTCGATAAACTAAAGAATATTCAAGTCATCTGAGAGATCACAGTTAATGAACGCAACATTTTAGTATAATCCAGTAGGATATTATAAATGTAGAGATAAGGTAGTTTTTCTTATAAAATGCTAAAATTAAATCGATATCAGCCAATTTAACATGAAACTAACACTTATTAATCTCCCATTTCACCAAATTAAGTTCTTTTTATACTTTATCTCTGTTTCCTATATTATATATATCTTTAATACGAGTCAAATCAATGTCATTGAGTCTTGGGATTCTATCGTCATTTTATTGTAATCGTTACCCAAATATATTGTATCATCATTAACTTAGAATGTTATCAAAACATTTATAGAAAGCGGTCTTAAATTGCTGTTCAGGATTTTGTTTGTAAGTATAAAATAAGAATTTTTAACCTTAAAAGCGTTAAAATCTGTAGAATCTTTCATTATTTATAAAATATAGCCACCATTTCCCTTCTTTCTATCTAATTACGATGGGATGCATCATCCAGAATGGTCAACTTGTGAACTGGTCTCTAAAGATGATAAAATGTATTTTGATTATCACTTTCTCAGATCTCTTGCCAACTGTTATATTGCCCAGCAAAATCTTAATGTAATCTCGAAGTTGGGTGGCTCTGGAATAAGTGAATGTGTGAGAAAGACACGATGACGAGCCGTCACATTTGCAGATCAAGCTCTACTGGCGATGATGAAAGAAAGTTGAGGACCTTGTGACCCACTCAGTTATCGGGAATTAGTTCCAATGTTAGGACTTAATGCAAAATTTTTATAACATTAAGAGATGTATAAATAAAATTTAATCAAATCATTCAATAAAGAAGCATTATGTTTTTTTTATTAATGCTCTATAAATATTGTAATTTATTAGTTTAATTAAAAGCTAAAGAAACTATTATAAAAATAAAAATATTTTATTAATTTATTTTCCATATTTATATTTATTTTCCAATATTACTCTTGGAGTTTTATTTATTCAAATAAACATGATAAATGTTCTATTAAAAATATGTTCTATGCTATATTAACATAGTCACCTCATATTGGACACCTTTTTTTTCTCCAAATTAGAACATAGAGATGGATATGATTTGGTTAACAAGCACAAAAATATTATTTAATAAAACTATTCCATCATTATTCTGTTATATTTATTTAATATAGCTTTAAATTATTATTCAAATGATTCTCATCAATGCTATTAAAAAGTTTCTTTTTCTTATTTTAGTCATTTCTCTGTTATATTGTCTGATATTATACTTTTCTTAAACCATTATATAACTCTATTTTATACCAATTCTCTATAGATTTCATGGGTATTGTCTAGTTAATTATTACATATTATTTATAATTTAACACTATCGATAGTGTTGATAATCTGAAGTTTGTTTGTATAATTTATTGTTTATTTACATTTAGATATCATCACTTAAATATGGAAATTGTTTCTGAATTGTTTATTTATCTAGGTTTATTAAGTTTTAATAAATATTCATTTATGACCCATTAATAAAACACAGATTGAGTCATTTTACAAAAAATCTTATAATAAATCCAGTAATAAAACATTGGCCATATGTACACACATCAATTTAAATATTCTTCATTTTAATTATTATAACTTCTTATTAATTTTGGTATATTAGTAATTTTATTGCTTTATGAGCATCATTTTTAGCGATTAGTGATAAAAAATGATAATATTAATAATTATCTAAATTAAATCTCAGTAATATTAATTATTATATCTCTTATTGAGATGGGATTAAATTATACAGCAGAGTAATATTTATCGGTCATTAATGCGACCATCCTTATGAAATTGGATTAATATATTTAATAAATTAAAATAAAAATGAAGTTTATAGAATAATGTAGAAATACCCTTAATCTTAGGAAATTAGGGATTTTTAATTTGATTTTTCATTTGTTTTTAATTATTCTTATTCTAATAAATGAGAATGCATTTTAAGGTAATTTTTACCAAAATATAAAAAATCTAAATGTTTACTAAAAATAAAATATTTATTTAGATTTTATAATATATGTTGATTTTATTTGATATAGAATGCAGTATATATTGATATTAAATATTTAAGAATCAATAATATAAAAATTATCGAATATTAGAGATTGTAAATAAAATAAAATTTAATTTAATTAGAATTTACGTTTTTTTAAAATTAAAATTAAAGAAGTTTAATAAACAAAAACTTTTGAAATCTTGACTCAATTTCGGGAAGAGAAATATATTGCCTTTTAAAAGCAAGACTTAAAAACCTAGATCAGTGTATTTTGAAAATTAACGAGCTACATCAAAACGATTAAAGAAGTTTGAAGATAATCAAGTGTCAAAAATTCTGATTATTAAAGTTACATTGTTAATAACAGTAATTAAGGTATCAAATATCACCAGAATCAAAAATACAGGCCCCCCCCAAAAAAACTTTTCCCGAATCATAAATTTTTTTACGAAAAAAAAATCTTTATACCGCACGCGAAAATCTTTGGCTTTTTTTCGGGGTTTTGGTCTTTTGGGGTTTTTTGGTCATGATTAAAGGTTCGGGAAATATTTTCTGATTTCGTAAAAAAAATTATGATTCGGGAAAAGTTTTTTTGGGGGGGGTCTAAAAATACAAAGATTTAATTATTTGCCCTTGTCAAAGGTCACGGTGGACCAGATCTTATAAAATGATAGATCTAAGTTTTAACTATTCGGAAGGCAGGGAATCTTAATTGTAATTAAACTTCCTTTGACATCTCAATTTTAGGTACTTCTCTATCAAATCAAAGCTATAAATAATCCTATAATATCTATAAATAAACCCTAATAAAAATATATAATTTATTATTGCAATCTCTAAATTTTGTTTGGAATTATTTTTTATCTCTTTTAAACGCTTTACTTTGCTTTATTATTTCTTTTTATTTTTAATTTGTTTAATTTTTATATTTAATTTATTTAAAATGGATTAATAAATAGTGCTTATCACTTATCTCATTTTATCACTAGCTAATTTGGGCTTTTGCAGGGAAAAACTTTAAATCTGCAATTAAAAATTTTTGGTGCACATTCAATAATTGGATACTTTAAATAGATCGCAACCACATTAACACCCCATAATTGCCATGCTCTATTTTCAAATCTAGCGCAAATATACTTCATCGTGCCTCCCAGACCTCAACAAACAGAATCTTTATCCTTTTTTTTACTTAAAGTCTTTTATAGCCTAAATAAGCTACAAGAATACTATTTTATATTAAGTAATTATAAATTAAATTCCATGCTTCATTATCTTACTTTTTACTGGCTGCAGATTTCTTCAAACTGTTTTCAAATTTTCTAATAAACCATAAAGTAATTTTCCATATTTTTTATTTCGTTCTTTCTGATTCTTTTTTTATTTTTTCTATCATACCTAATATTATTTACAGTTATTTTATTCTTAAAATTTTATCGTCACTTTTCATTAATCATATATTTTTCAAATAAAGGAATATAATATAATCAATTTAGAATTTTTTGTTTACATCGGAATTAAAAACATTATGTAAAACGAAAAATTCAAAATTCTAAAGTCAAATATTTATATTTACTAATGTTAGAAAGTATTTCACAAATATTTCGATTGATAAACTCTAATTCAACTTTAATTTATTTAAATATATGATAAAACAAGAAAGTAAGAGCAGTCAAACTCAATAGAAAACTAGGAAGAAACAGTGGGTAACACTTCTAAGTGGAAGAAGCAGACAATAAAGATTATAGCGGAGAACCACAATTGTCCAATTGTTTACACGATCTTATTTCAACTCAACTTTGAGATAAAATTATAACACTTATTTATTTCATTTTTCCTACTACTAATAAATCAAAAAAGTATTTATTTTTTTAAACAATATATGTCAATAGAACTATGTTGTTGATTATAAAAAATACATTGAAATAGGTAAAAATGAGAAAATTTAAAACAAATTCAAGATGTTTTCATTGGTAACTGTAATCTATTTGATACCTTGTAATTACTATTTTAGTGATCATTGAGTTAAAATTGAGTGAATTTCCAAAATATAATCAAATAATCAATCATTTATTCACACTAATTTAATATTAATTTTTTAATTCTAATTAAACAGCATCTATCTCGAAATTTTTCTCATTTCGAGATACGTGCCAAATAAATATAATAAATTACTCATATATTGAATCACTTAATATTAATGAAATTAAGTTTTTATCAAATTAATAGTTCATTTTTTAATAATTTTAAAGTTTAATATAAAATTTAGAAATCAGATAGAAATTACTGATTATTTTAAAAAATCTTAGCTTAATATATTAATAATTTACCAACATTATTTTATCTTGATTTAGTTTAAAAATGAACTATTAATTTGATAAAAACTTAATTTCATTAATATTATGTGATTCAATATTTGAGTAATTTATTATATTTATTTGGCACGTATCTCGAAATGATCAAAATTTCGAGATAGATGCTGTTTAATTAGAATTAAAAAATTAATATTAAATTAGTGTGAATAAATGATTGATTATTTGATTATATTTTGGAAATTCACTCAATTTTAACTCATTGATAAAATTGTTAATTTATAAAATAAATATAAATTGTCTAAAGCATTCTTGTGAACGAAATAAGGACTTATTGAGAACTATCTATCATTGATTTTAAATTTCATCTAGAAAAGTCTTTGTTACCAGACAACAGGCATCCAGTTATTGTTATAAGCACGTAAAGGTTATTTTTTAAGTTATAAAATGTAGGCAGGTAAGTTATTCATACCATGTTATTTATTCATTAATTACCATAAAATTTTTCCCAAATTAATTAATAATAAGGAATATTTTATTTAGGATACTTTCCAATTTCAATAAACCCTCGTCTTTAAAGCCAAAATGTTAAATGGTGAGAATGACAAAAGAGCTGGCTCTCATCACTAGGATCCAGAAGTTTAAGGTACTTCAACTGACAAAGAAATACACAGACTATGAATCTTCAGTTATTAATGCACCAACTACTTTCGCAACATTCAGCATTGCTATTGTTGTGCAAATTAATGCTTAAATCAATCTCGTCATTAGCAATACAAAGAATAATCCAGCCCTTGATACTATAAAGTAAAGTCTATCATTAAATAATAGAACAAAATTAGGCTTATTGATCAATAAAAACCAGGAATCGAATATTCTTACACTCCTAGATGAATTGCTATTTCCACCACACCTAGTACTTTTCATCCATGAAGAAGTGATCAGACTACTATAACCTAGTTTGTTCAATCCACCGTCAATGGTATTGGTGATAGTCAATTTATTATGACCAACTTTATTGATATTTTTGTGAAAATTTGTGGTTGACCAATAAACCTAAGGAATTATCATGATTGGTAAATTTGGTGGAGAAGCTAAAGATGAAGCTGATAAATTGTAATTTGAGAACAATAACAGAATTCTTCCCATTCTCATATAGTGAGCATTTAAGATTGCAAGGATAAAATTTATATGCTCATTTAGATGAAAAGTGATTTTTATTAAATATATTTATCTTAAGTAATCCAAATTAAACTAAAATTACAAGGTATCAAATCAGTGACAATTAAATGATTAACACATCTTAAATTTGTATTAACTTTTTAATTTAACCTATTTAATTTAATTTATTATAATTGACTAGTAAAATTCAAACAAGTAGTATAATACTATAAATGCTATTAAAAATAAGTAACGAGGTCGACTTGTTTTAGTCTAATCTAAAGTAAAATTGCATAAGTAAAAATTAAAATTAATAATAAATATAAAGTTTCTTTCTTAAAATGCACAAATTTAAAGTATTATAGTAATATAACTAATAATTTGATCCAATTGAGGATTCAGTAGACCACCATCCTTTATACGCAGTAGTATGAAAGAAACAACACCATTTAAAAAAGGAGTGCTAGCTCCTATGACTACTGAATTTTCTTTCCTTCTTTCTTTTTTCGCTGAATTTTTAAAAACTATCTACTTTCTAGTTCTCCTTACTTTCTTCCCTTTCTTCTTTGCATCTTGTTGTTTACAATTTTAATTGTGAATTCTTGTCTTTGACGTCAAATTTTTTGAATTGGATAGAGAATATGAGTTTTTCATTTTGATTTTTGATAAACATTAATTTTTATGAGTTAAATTGTGGTAGTTTGCTTCAATGTTTTAACAATAGGCTTCTTTTGCGAAAACATTCTTATTTAATATATAAGTTGAATGGTCTGAATATGTGAGCGACTTCCTTTTTGTGTCAGTGCAAATAAAGTTTTTCTTATTATAAAAATCCTCTAGTTCATTGTCATTTATTTTGACGTTGATTTCATAGTTCTCTTGCCAATTTAATCACTAACTGTTGAAATGGCGAGGAAGAATATCTTTATTTATTCGTAGAATACAGTATTTATGAGATTTATCCTAATGAAAATGCAAGACACTTGTATCTAATATGGTTTTTAGATACGTTTTGATGATGGTTTTCAAATCTAATAAGTTGAATCCAACTTAATAAAACTAATAATAATTTTAATTTTATTATTTTATGATTGGAGTGGATCCATATTTATTAATAAATTTTTTCTTTATATAATTCCTTATTAGTACTGAAGGTTATTAGTGACGTCTATTAATTGGTTTAAATATATTTTTAGATATTTCTCAGGGAATCTGGTTGCAGGTTTTTTGTCTTTGGAGTCTTCACTTATGAAGCTGCGTTCTTGGTATGGTCACTTGTCTTCTTGCTATAAGCAGGTGTGCTAACTAGATTTTCCTCATATGTTTTATAATAGTCAAATTAATAAACTTCCTCATCCAAGCTTCAGTCTTCATCATCGTCATTTGATATAGGTAAGTGTTCTAGTTTCAGTACTTGGAGAAGGGCTGCTATTTATTAAAGCTCAAACTATAATTCCTGTATCGAAGCGGCGTCTGAGTTCGATCTTTTAGTATTATATTGGGGCTTTATAAACTTGCTGTTAATAGTAAGGATTATTAGCATTTATATTAGTTGCAGGGTCAATAGTTGAACAATGTATGCCACAGTTTTTGTCACTTTAAATTGTCTTATCATGAGTTTAATCTATAATTAGTTGATTAGTTAGCAGACTTTTCTAACGATATTTCTAGCAGTGAGTGTGATTATTTTAGGATGAGCTGCCTTCATCATCATTATTTTGATTTTATCAGTTGAATGATATATTATGAAAGATTAATAGTTTATATAATTTCTATAATTATTATTAAATTAGAACTGAACTAAAAACATATTTCATACATGACGGCTTTTATGGCTATCATCAAGGGGTACACTTGCGTGAACCTATAAAACTTTGACATAAGTTCAGATCTAGGTGATAATGACTCTGACTTTGATATTTGGGATCTAGAAGATGAAATCGAAAAATTCGAGAATCTTAAAAAGACGCAAATATCACCACCACCCCTCTTACAATTTGAGGTTGAAGAGATGGATATCTAATAGGAAACATTGCTACCTACTAAATAGGAACCTAACTAATACGTCACACAACAGTTTTCTGATCAGAAAACTGAACAGAAACTAATTGACAATAGTATGTCTACCCAACCAGAATTTGATATCCCCGACCAAAACCAAATAGACTTATGGGACAAGATGCTTATAACAGCTACTCATCTCATTCAACCTTATAACCTCACATGGTAAGAAGAACAGATCCAAATTAGTAGAGGAGTACCTTAAGGGGGAAAAACATCCCCTCTCTTCTTTGTACTCCTATTGGACAATGCCATCAGAACTTTCGAAATAAAATACAGAATTAAAATCAGAAAGAAGATAAAAATATATGCAGATGACATAGCTTTCTTGTTTAAACCAGGAAACAACATACCAGACATAAAACAAAAAGTTTAATAACACTTCCAAAAGTACGGACTCATAATAAATGAAGACAAATGTGTAGACATCAGCGCTTAAGAATTCGACTTCAATAATTTATCAAATCTAAAGAAAAAGTTCAGATACTTAGGACTAAACCTAAGTCAACACCCAAAAAAGATTTTTGAGGAAGTCATTGGTTAACTTCACTCAGAATCTAGAACCTCATTTCTTAATAGATTCAAATGCGATGACTACCTTTATCATAGAGTCTATCAATAATATGTCTTCTCGAAAGTACAAACTAGGCTCACACCAATACTAGCAGCAGCCAAACCATAACATCTTAAAGAAATGATGACAATTTACAAGAGAAACACAGCAACCTTCCTCTAAAGGGGAGATTCTTTCCTAAAAACGTTCTATGCTAACAAAGAAAAACTATACGCCAACTCTCCCTTTTTAACAGATATCATCATAATCTCTTCAGTTCTAGATAAATATCAAACAATCTTTGAAAACTCAACTACAATAGCTCTAGACTGGATTGAAAAATACGATCAAATATGGTACACCTGGGCTGGATTTTCTAACTTCTAAAACGATGTTGATAAACCAGAATACAAATTCAAATATCATAGAGCCAAAATGATGACCAAATACTTACCAAACACTCTCACAAATTTGATTACTAATTAACCTAAACTGTTTGGAAAAAACTATCATTTGCAACTGTGGATGTTCCTTCACAGCAGATTGGGAACACTTACCACACATTAATGGTGACATAGATGATTTTATTAAATAAGCTAAACAACAACTAGCCTATATCCTCAACTTCACCATAGAGAGAATGAGGACAAACTACAACCCAGATATCACTGAGGAAGCAGAGAGAAACCTCAAATAAGTCAGAATCAATCTTAAATAGTTCCAGAAAGTCATAAGACGGAAAATCTGGAGCTTAAAAATTAATATAAACATTAAAAGGGCTTGACCCTTACATATATTTAACATATATATTCATCCGGGGGGCCTTGAGCCCCCGATGAGGATTAATTATTATTATTATTATATAATTTCTATGTCATTCTTGATTATTACATATCTATTTGAATATTTCTCAATATCTTTTAAATTATATATTTTTAAATATTATTTATATTTTACATTATAAGCATTACACTAAGCAATTTATTTTAATAGTTTAACGTATTCTGATTTCAGAAATATATAAATTATGACAGTAATTAATTAATGTATTCATTATATTTTTAAATAAAGCTTAAATTAATATTTACAAATATATTAGTTAGTAAGTTATTGTGAATAAATCTTGCATCAAAAAGAGGAATATAGGTTATTGACTTATAGTTTATACAGAAGTATGAGGTCTAATAACCAGTATAATTAAAATAAAATTTGGTCAGTTTTCCGACTCTTTCAACAATTTTAGGGTTATCATTTTATTATTTTAAAAAATTATTTTTCCTTCACTATAACATATTGAAGGAAAGAATAGTGGCAAGCTCTCTTATTCTAAATACATCTCTAATGATTTCTTGGGTTTAATCACATCTTCCTTGATGCTGGATATACAGAAAGGACTTTCTTTCGAAGCTTAAGCACTTCCTATTACCGATAGGTTTTCTCAGTAGCATATCACTGGTGCTCAACTCCACATCATCTACAAGTAGTTCATAATATAATTTAAAGGTGTGTAAAATAAAGATAAGATGAATAATATTTAAGCATAAAGATTGTTTTGCTTCAGCACTCTAACATAGCAAGTTCAAATAACAAATAAGATAATTAATATAAATTATATAATATTTAAACCATTTAAAACTTGTTGAAAGACATGGGCTCCATAGTACAGTCATACTGCATTGATAACAAGTTAGGAATAATTTTCATGATTCAAGCTGTTAATGTGGGAAAATTGATAATATGGGATTTGTATGTTATATGGTCAAACCTTTTTCATTAAACAAAAAAGGCTATTAAAATATGAAAGTATATTTAAGAGTTGTCAATTAGATCACTGAAGTTGTGATGTTCTGCGGTAATTTGTGCGTCCACTATAATAGATCTGTCTAAGTTTAAAAATAAGAAGTCATAAAGGGAGGTGAATCTTCAACGCTCCATATACTCTTCTAAGTACGACTTTAATGGGGAGGTTTTCTAGATTAAGTACCATTGCAAAAAGATTTTGAATATACTATAATCTTAAAGAGTTGTGCAAATGATCATATTTAGCCGAATAAAAATTCAATGGAAGGCGAGTTATAGGAAAACAATTCAGAGAATTTCGATTTATATAAATTTAATGAGAGACTTTCTCTGCTTGAATTAAATTAATTAGTTAAATTAAATATTTACCTCAAATCACATTTTTCAATTCATCTCCTAGTCCGATGGCTTTTGTTTGCCCTATCCTTCAATGAATGAGTAACTTCCTCGGTTTTGATATTCTTGTCCCCATGCCTTTTACTCTTCTTAAACTTGAGAAAGGGATTTTAGTTATCATGATACTGTCATTTATGCTTTTCCCTCCTTGTTTTCTTTGAACTGTCTCTATAAAATATGATAAAAAAATTCTATAAGCTTACTAGAATAAAATATCTTACTCTCAAGCTTTTTAAAATGATTTCCCTTACATAGATTGAGTCTTGTCTATTCTCTTCAAATGTAGGAGTATTAATTATAAAAAATTTTGGAAAATAGATGACTACAACATTTTAATCAATAGTAACAAAAAACAATATGTCAATATACAAAGTGTAAAAAAGTTTTTCATTAACTTTGCATGTTCAATTCTCAATATCATATTTTTTTATATTAGAATACTCCTTCACATTTTTCTTAGCTGCTCTGCGAAGTGTTTTCTGTCTCTGCATCCACTCTTAAAAGGTGAAGCTCCTGTTTAATAAAAAGTTTAGATATTTTTTTGTGACTTACATTTTCAATTAATGAGAAGGCATCTTCTGCTCTCGCATTTTTCCATTTTTTATTATTATTAGTAACTTCATTTTTAATCATCAAATTCTTATTATAATGGGGACTCCTCAGTATTTTAGCGTGATTAATTAGTTGATTAACAAATTTGTCTAGCGAGTCTCTAATAAAACATACATGAATTTTCTGACAGGTAGTTACCGATAATCGTCGTAGTAATTCATGAATTTAATAATGCTTTATTAATCCTAAATATTCTTGATAATCATTTTCATTGAAAGCTCTTAATAGTAAGGCAAATATAAAGTTTACACATCACTGCTTTTAATCAGGCCTTTTTTGCCTGCCAGAAATTATTGAGAAATCTCATGGAAACTTGGTTTTCTGGGAAATAGTTCCCATCCAGAAATATTAAAATAATAAAAGTTTACTATAAAACCTCAGGAATTAAATCATTTCTTCTGGATTTGAACTTTAGTTTGGGCTCCCTTAGTCTGGCGTCTGAGTTCTTCATTTTGAATACTAGATAATTATACCATTTTTATAAATAATTCTGATTAATCATCTTGAATCTTTAGGAGACTCATAAAATTTTTACAGAAATTCGAGAAATGTTGGTCCAATTTCTATCGATCAAAATATAATTTGTAAAGGTGAATATCAAATTTTGAAATGGTTATTAAAAATGTTTAATTGTAATAATAGTTACAAGCAATTAAAGAAGCTTCACCACCAATTGTGTAAACATACTATTTATGGGGATTTGAAAATTATGAATTTGTTAGATTATTGATTTCTCATTTTTATAGATTAACTTGAAAAAGTTGTAAGAAACAATATTTGGCCATACATAACTGTCTTTAATAAGCCAATAATTAACTTACTTTTTAAGGTTTTGATAAAGGCGAGATAGACTTAATTAAAATTGATTAGTAACCATTTTCCCTATAAAAGAAGTATTTATAATATAGTTATAATAATAAAATTCATAAATGATAGAGGCAATCTGTAATAGTACATTAAATAAGTTAACACTCTGAATATTAACGTTTCATCCTGACTTTAGTTACAGTTAAGTCTTATTAAAATAACTTCATTTTATCATTATTTAGTTTAAAATTATGTTTTCTCAAAAAATATACTGGTTAACTTACTTATAATAAATTTATTAGACTACCATCATTAAGTCCTGCAATATTTCTTTTCATTTTATTTAATTAGTTATTTTTATCTATTATAAATCTATAAAAATAAAAAATAATTTAATTTTTCATTTAACAAGTTGAAATTATACATTCATACATTTTTATTAAAATCAAATGAAAATAATAAAATGAGTCAAAAAATATCTCTCTTATTCTTCGATCTTAACTACGTAAAAAGATGTAAGTTATTCAAACTGCCCTATCATTATTTTTTTACTATCATAGGATACTAACCACTGATTTGGAAATTATAATAAAATAAAACAAAATGGCCTAAAAATAATTTGTTTTAAGAGCTATTTGTTGACTTTTTATTATAAACTTTTTATCATTTTTCCTCACAATAATGTACTTTAATTATCAATTATATTTTTAAATGCAGATATTACTATTTTTTTCTTCTATTATTACCGATTTTTTTTTATCAATATTAAAATTAATTTGAAAGTACTCTTGAAAAAGATTATTTTTATTTAAAGTTAAAAGAAAAATAATAATATCATTATTAAAAGATGAAAAATGGAACCTTTCCTTTTTTAAAAAAGCCCTTTATTTGTAAGTAAAAGAGTAAATTGAATTTGAATTTGAATGTTGGTAAAGTAAATTTAAATTAGAATTAATATATAATTATTACTAATATTTGTTATCTTGTTGATTTGTGAAGACTCCCTATATATATATAAAAGACCCTTATCAAAATAATTACTCGCTAAGAATTTTTAATCTTAGTATTTTAGACTGTTAATATTATTAATCAGACTTAAAAATTATTCCTACTAGCTGTTGTACTGTGAGTCTCCATTGCTTAGACCCTTTATGCATGACAACTACGAAACGCCACTGACCTCGCACTCAGTGCAGCTGACGCCCTCCGTGCTCCAACCGGAGATGGAGCTCGACTCGGGCAAAGAGCTGACATTGAACTGGTGAGAGCTTGCCTCCAAGATGGCCTGTCTTTAGTGGAACACTCCTTCAAAGAACTCTCCATTAAGGACTTCGGTGAAATCTTGAAGACCCTCTTAAACTCACACACAGTCAATCACCACTGTGCAACATTTCGAAGGAGATCGAGCGCCATCGTGTGAAGCAGAGTCTTGAACTTGCATTGAGGCGCCTAACAAGAA
>ARYC01000935.1:0-64663 GCA_000711775.1 Oxytricha trifallax | reverse complement strand
CCTTATTTATACTTGGGCTGAGAATTTTCAAACATTTAATTAAGAAATTAATGATTATATAACTTTGCTATTAAAAGCTTCATAATTTCTCAAAATATTTCAGTAAATGAAAGAACTGAAATAAGATATTCATGGCTTCTAATCTTTTATATTCATAAGTTTTTCAATATAGCTTTGCTTATTAAACCCCTTGGTAAAATTATGAACTTAATTATGATGTATTTATATCGATGGTTAATTAATATTAAAAAGGCATAATCTAATCTACTTAAAATATTATCAGAAATTAATATATTTTGAATTATATTTATAAATTTTTCCTTTCCTCATAAAGATACATTATTGTTTAAAATATTTATAAATATACCTTTGGTATTATAATAAATGGAGATTTAGTTATATTTCCAATTTTTGAACTTTTCAATGAGCTTGTATAGTCGAAGCTTTTGTTAAGTTTTGACTATATTCCAGTATCTACAGCTGTACTTAATTGATTTAGGCGATGTTAATCTTTTTCATAGTTTGAATTTATTATAAGACTATTCAAAGGTTTATGAGTTTATCTGTTTTTAAATAGGTAAGCTTGGGGCATTCGAATTTACGAGGGTGTTTTAGTTTCACGCTAAATTTAAGTTCTGAAGTTGGTTGGAGATCTAAATAATTATTAGTTCCTCCCTAAATTATGTGTGTGCTAATTATTAATTAAAGTAAAACGGTATAAATTTAAATGAGTAGCACCCAAAATTCTTCAGAAAATCTTAATCTATTAAAATTGACTTATTTCTTAAATCTCTTTCCTTTTAATAGCTAAAGTTCTTAGCATGTTTTGTTATTAACAATCTATTATCCAAATGCATTTCAATACTTTAATTCATATTATCACTTTCTACTTCTGTAAGTGCAATAGACTAGTTGTGTTTTGATGATGAATTATTATTCGTTGTGAAATTTATGCTTCTTAAATAATTTGACTAATTTCTTGATGAAACTTAGAAAATGCTGGGTAGTTACAGAATTACTTAACCTTAAGTATTATTTGCTTAAAACTAAGAAAATTGTGTATCCTGAGTTAAATTTGACTCATTTTGTTTCCACCTCAAATTTAGACTTTACTCTTAATAAGAATTTATAATTGAAGACGTCATTTAGAAATACTTACTCATGGGAGAACTTTATTACTTTGGTTATATTTTAGTTTAATTTTTTACTATAATTTAAGATCCATTTAGGGATTTCTCTTGCATCTTTTTATTCTCCCATTCTTACAAATTATCCCTAACAGATTGCAATGACGACTCCCTTAAATCGTAAAGTTATGGTTCTTAAATTTTTAAAGCTTTAACTTTCCTAAGTTTATCGCCTATGTGTTCAGCACCTTTCTATTTCTCCTTCCATAAAGCTTTTTCTAGAACACTCATCCAAGCGTCATCTGAAGATTTCAAAGTTAAAAAATCTTCTTTACTTATCTTATAAGCAGAGCCCTTTAAACTGGAACAAACAACTGTGCAAGAGTAAATTTTTGATACAGAAGTTATCACATCCTCTTCTCCAATCATACTACCTCGACCCACTATCATGAAATGCTAAGTTGAAGGTATGTCGTCTATTTCACTTAGCTTTTAGTTGAAAATATTCTACTTAGATTTCTGTACACCTAAAATTTACATCAAGTTGTCTGTAGTCTTAGCTGGATCTTTAGGCAATTTTCTTGTCATTTCAAATTCTCCACTCTTTATTATGTAAATGAAATTTGCCTTCTAACCAGCTGAATACAATGCTTGATTTCTTTTGAATTTTTCTTTCTACAGATAATAGCTAAACTTAAGTATGGAATTTTTAGTAAACAATCGGAAGCAAGGTATGTCCATCATAAACTCCAAAATCTTATTTTGATGCTTTCTTTCAATTTTCATTAACGAAGTTTCATAGTCAAATTTATCAAGAGTTGCAAAGTGTGTTTCTTAATAACATCTAATCGTAGCCGCTCTTGGCTTATTCTAAATCAATGCAAGTTCTCCAAAGCTTTTTCCAGGTCCAAGTTAAGCCACTTCTCGAAACCCTTCAATGATATTGATTTGAATCTATTTCTTAGACTAATTGAATTAAATGCTGTTCTCATCGCTATCATCTTATAACTCATCAACTTCTTTAATAATCGAATCCTGATTTTAAGAAATCCTTAACGAATCTGCAATAATACCTTAAGCTGTACTAGTACTTCTCTTATTTTTGATTGATCTTGGGCTTCGCGTGCTTTAATCTGCAACAGCCATTGATCTTCTATTCATTCTAGGTTACACTTAGAGTAATGGGACATTGGAAAACCCTTCTTTTACTATAGTCATTCGGCGAAGATTTTCATTTTATGGAGAAGCGTCTTTGTTAAATTCAATTTTCTGATCTTATTAAGCCTGTATCACACTTTACTGTTACAGCTGTTACAATAAATTTAATTTCGTGAGTTAATTTCATTTATAAATTATATTGCTTTTGCATTTCAATTAGTTGCTACTTTGGTATTGGTACAAACACACCAACCTGTCCATCCAATATGATATAAAACTGATCTCCTCTTTCCCCTAGAAAAATTAAATTATTTGAATTTAATTGATAATTTACCATGAGTTATTGCATTTTTTCCTGGAGCACAGTAGTGATACCTGAGTCTCTTGCATATATCAGTTAAGTCCTTATCTTTAAGTTTCTTTTCTTTAAAGAATTGAATAGATTTTATTAATGGCTCCAACATCTCAAGATCCTTTTGGTTTCTTTTCTCATATGGCTTTTTCAATATCTCAATAATAGAAGTATATCACATATAGTAAAATAGTTATTTGAAGAATAAAAACAGTTAAAATAATAATGATAATGAAAATTATATAATCTTGAGAAGATTACAATAATAATATAATTAACACTTTATAATTAAGAAAATAAATAAAATAATATGATACTTTAGACTCCGGCATTTGCAAAGTTATTAACAAAAAAACTAACTTAAAAATAGAAAGAGCAAAATGATTTATATGTAAGAATAATATTATTATTAAGCTAGTTGAATATTTATTCTAGACTATTATTGAGATATATAAAATTAATCATGGCTGTGATTCTATGAAGTAAACAAAGATATGGTTATAATAAGTTAGAAATTTTAATAATTTTTTAATATCATTTTTCTGAATCATATTTTGAAGATCTGGACTTATTTAATAAAAGGCAAGTTCATGGCTTTATTATTCGCGTTATCAGAAATAAGATTAAAACTTTTATATAATATTTTATAGGCATTAAAAACATTCTTTATAAATTGTATAAGATTCAGTCCATCCTTCACAATCTCGTAAATTAAATCACCATTCCTGTACAAAAACCTGATTAGGCTTTACTTATCCTATAAAATGTTAGTACTTATGACATTATTTTACCTGAGTTTGATATTCCATGCTTGTATAATCATCAACATATAAGTACCCTTCAGCATAATTATGCTCATCCAAGTATACTTTGAGCACGAATTCATTCTTAAGATCTTTTGTTGATCTCACATAGCTATAAATGTATAAAATTAAGAAACTAAATAATATACCTTGTAATGTGATATTCACATAGAATTGTTCCAACTTTCACAAGCATTCCAAAAGAATTTAAGTCAATTTTGATTGAAGCTATTTAGTTTACATCATAAGTAACCGTTTGATTGTTGAAGTAATTGAACCATGTAGTATTATCAGGGAGCTTAATATTCAATCTGTAATATAAATTTTACATGAATATGAAAAGCTTACACATTTTATTCTTTAGTTAGCGAAGGCTTTATCAAAATGGAATCTCCAAGCATGTATTAATCTTCAACTAATTGTAGACCTTAAGATAATGGGAACATTTGCCACATTGGTCTCATTGCTGATTAGCCATTAATATAGCTTTCGTAAAAGCTTAAGTATCTAAAAGTGTAATTATTAAGAATGAATAAGGAATTACATATAGGGTAAGAATCTATATCTCAAATTAATGGCATTTCTGATAGCTTCTAAAGTTTCTTTCGAGAATGTCCAGGGTTCTCTTCTTTTCGTATGTTCATGAGCATGAGCTCTGTAAAAGGGCATCATAGCTCCAAGTTGGTACCATCTAACCACGAGCTCTTCATCTTCAGGATCAAAGAAAAATCCTGGTACGTCTGATCCAACAAAACTTATCCCGCATATGCTATTAAAAAACATGTTATTTAATACTATTCTGCAAAAGCATAGGTATTCCTAAGTTAAAGTGTGCCCAATCACTTTTACAATCCCCTGTCCAAACTGCTGCGTACTTTTAAGATCCTAGAAAGAATGACCTAGTTAAAACAAAAGCCCTTTTATTTTATTTGCCCCTCTTCATCAAACCTTCATAGGTTGCCATTGTATTGTAATATCCATAAGTGTTATGTACTTCTCTGTGCTCAATCTTTTGCTTTTAATGACCAAATGTGTGCAAGTTTGATTTTGGCATTGATTTCTCATACTTATCAAAGCATGCAGGTTCATTCATGTCATTCCATATTTGCACATTATCATCGTCCCATATGTAGTTATCAAATTAGTCCATATCACCAATATCATCTGGCTTTGGTTTTATTTCGTACAAATACTCTACGAATTTCCTCGCTTCTGGATTCATGTAATCTATCCAGACTGAATTTCTTGGCCAGCACCATGCAACATAGGGTTCATGATCTGCTTTTGTGACTATAAGATCATTTGATATTGCTCTTTTGTAGATGAAATAATCCTCATCCTATTTTACATGGGGATCTATAATGGTAACTAAGCCTCTTCCCTCATTTTTAAGCTACTTAACCATTTCTTTAGCT
This sequence comes from Oxytricha trifallax, assembly GCA_000711775.1. Lineage (NCBI taxonomy): Eukaryota > Ciliophora > Spirotrichea > Sporadotrichida > Oxytrichidae > Oxytricha > Oxytricha trifallax. The sequence goes on along the minus strand of ARYC01000935.1, from coordinate 59,808 downwards.
TTTGGAAACTGCTTCTTGTCCCAAAGATAATATCTCTTCTCATCTGAGTACTCAATATCAAGCCATATATGATCACAAGGAATCTCGTTAAAGCTCATATTTTATGAAACTTCTAATACATCCTACTGAGAATTGTAGTTCCATCTGCATTAATGATATCCGAGAGTATCTAGAGCAGGCATAAATGTGCCACCATTTAAGGCTTTCAATTTATATGCATAAGTCCTTGGATCAGATGATGGCAACAGAAATAACTCAAGCTATCCTGTTTCACTCATCCAGTGAGCTTAATATATTAAAAATTAATAGTGCTGTTCTTTGACTGTCTTTTTGGAATATATCGACTAAAGTATCTGAAGAGTTTGACCAGAATACACCAGTAGTAACTTCACTAAAGCTCATAAATAATATGAAAATGAAATGAGATTAATAAATATAATATTTTTTTACTTTAATGATTTTTTACGCCTAACCTTTATTCAGTTATTGGCTAATGCTTATTTTACTTAACTTTTAATGATATCTTATCATATTATAAATGGGTTTACCCTGATTCTTACTAATCATAAGGGGTATTGCTCCATATACAGAATGAAAATTGTATCTATCTTCAAAATGATCTGATGTATATAATCTGTATGGCTCACCCTCCCATGTTTCATGCCCTAGATCATCATATTCTAAAGTATTCTTTAAGTTAAAGCTATTGATTCTCTCTGGAATACCATAGAGAGATACGTTCTTAGGATAGTTTATGTCAAGAGCTATAGCTTATGGACCATTTGGAATTTCTTCTTCCAATCCATTCCAGGCAGCTTCGCTATAAAGTGATTCATCACTCTCTGCAAACTTAAAGCATTTTTATAAAATAGTTCTAAAATTTAATTCAAACTTTGTTGAATCATAGAGCAATCTAGCTTTAACATGCCTCTGCTCCTCAATTGACAGCAAATTGTGATCATTCAATGAAAGAACTTATTCATCATTGAGAAAGCATTGAATTGTGAATCCTCCATTCTCTTTATTTTATATTTTAATTTTGATTCTCTCAATTACATAAACATTTCCTCTCAAAGTTGGCATCAAATAGTCAATATCTGCAGTTATAATCAAGACTGAAGATTGGTTTTCCTCATTATTTAATGATTCGAAATTTAAATTCTTTAATTTAGGAGCTGTATCAAATAAACTAAATTTGTCTATGATTCCTTAGTCTGCAATCTAAAAATGATATTTCTATTTTAAAAGATATTTTAACTTACAGCGAATCTTGGTTTAGTATCATTAATATCTTAGAAAATTATGTTTATAATTCCATATCCAGAAAATCTCATTGTAAGTACGAATTATTGTAATCCCTAGGCATTAAGAATATGAATCTAGAATCGTGCTTAATCCTCATCAAACTGAATATTGTTAAGATCCGCTTTAAGTCTAAAACTTTATGAAGGACTTTGAATAAACTCTTTTCTCATGGCTCTCAATCTTTTACAGAAATTGATGTAATTCCATCTCCTTAGAGTTTCCTCCTTAACTATAAATCATGAAATGAGATATTGTTTAAAACATACTTTCAACTTCCTTCTTTTCTTCCTCTTCTACTATAGTTTAGAGCAGATCTTAGTTTAATCCTGTAACTAATAGCTTGTCTTTTTACTCAGTCTCTATTAACAGCTTTTCGCTTTCATAATCTCTCATATGATCGTATTTATCACTTAATTATTGCTGCTGTAGTATTTGTTCCTTCTCTCTTTGTTTCAAGTTTATGCCATACCCCTGATCTTTTTCTTAATTCTACTTTTATCGTAAATTAATGTCAGATTAAATATCGTCGCTGTTTTTCTCAACTTGTGATTGACTGTCTTGATATGAATATTTCAACTCAGTTGGAGAAACATTTTATGTTACTTTTGGTTGTTACGAGTCTGTTTAAATAATCTAAGGTTTCTGGGTCTTCTCTTCCTCAGCCTCTTGAAGTATAGTATCTATTTCAGACATGATTTCCATAAAAATTTTTATATTTTACAATTCATGAGTTTACTAATTTTAAACTTATTCATGAGTCTAGTACTGAATGATATCAAATTGAAGTGATTAGAATATATAGCAAGTAAATATAAAAAACTAATTTTATTTGAAGATTTAATGGACAGATATAATGTAAGCAAGATATTTATCAAAGACATTTCTTCTACAATTCATTTTAATTTGTATACTAATTTAATTGATTTTAGACCAAACCATAATCAAGGGCGTCATCAAGAGTAACTGCTCCTGATATAAGCACTAAAGATCAAAACAACGATTACTATTCATAAGGAGCAAGAAGTCAGATAGGAAGCAGATTTAGTTAAGGTTAGATAAAGACTCTTATATTAACATAATTAGCGCGATCACAGAGAAGTTCAATATAATCAATATGCCTAAAAGTCTTAAAATATTGAATATTTTATGAATAAATTGTAACAAGAGCAGGAAATTAAATAGTTGGGAGTGAATAAGATTAAATGATGCGATCCACGATGCCAAGAATTTTGCAAGCAGATGACAGAACAAAATTCATTCAAGCTATAAAATCCAAAAATTACGATTAAGTAAGTCCTGTTATTAAATATACATTTATTGAGTAGTATTTTGTAAAGTTCAATTACAAACATGAAATGCTTTACATTGACTTGTATTTAAAATCCAATTCTAACATGAACTATTATAGGATGAGTTGAAGAATATGACAATGACTGTGCGTTCTAAATTGCAAGATATGCTAAAAGTACAATGATGATGAGTATTTGAGACAAATGAACTTGCCATAGCTTCCAAAAAATCATTACACAGGTCCCAAAATAGTCAATCATTCTCTAAAAGCAGGTGATAATATTTTTGTGATTACTAATGATTCACATTCAAGACACACCAACAATGGATTTCAAAGAAATGCTCTTGGAGGGTATTATGCTCATTGATAATGATAGCGAATTAAATTAAAGAAAACGAAAGATGCTGATGTTAAATATTGGTGTTACAACATAGTAATTAATCCAATGAAAATAAAAGAAATATAATAAATTGTCATAAATATTAAGCCTTAATATTGATAAAATGAGAGAATGAACTATCTATTAACAGAATAAATATACTTTTAATTAATTAAGTTTATTTTATGATTCTTTATTATCATTTAGAAGTTGGCTTAGATTGATACTTGATCTTTCCTTGTAAGAATTCTCTAATAATTGCTCTAGCTGCCTGCTCAACATTTGCCTTGCCTCCTGCTTATAAGTGTCCCTTTTTCTTTGCAATATGACTAATTAGCTCATCAGCATCCTTAAAATCAGCGATTCTGAAATGTCTTAAAAGTTCTTGCTTGTCTACCTTGCTGATCAAATGTGCGATGGGTTTTACTGGCTCTTTGATTTCTTCAATTCTAACTGCTTGTCTTAAGATGAGCTTGTCAAAATCTTCGTAGGATGGGAACACTAAACCTTTGGTCATTAAGATAGTGATGTTTTTGTGTAAACGAATTTCTTTAGGGTTTGGCTTAACACCTGCATCTGTAACTCTTTCTTTCTTGAGAATTCTAATTAAAGATGACTTTCCAGTGTTTGGCTGTCCGATCACTCCAACTGTGATATATTCCTTTGCCTTATCTTTCAAGCAAACCTTCTTGGAATATGCCTTCAATTCTTTAATCAAATCTACTAAGCCAATAACTTCGTCACCTTCTTCTTTCATTTCTTCATCTTCGTCTTAAGCTTTGAGATTTTTCCTTGGTGGAATTCTGAATAAAACAGTAGGATGTTGTTTGCTGAGGATTTATTACCACTTGATTGCGTTGTCCTCAGATACAAGGTCTATCTTATTTAATACTAATACAAGTTTCTTGCCTGACTCAGTGATAAGCTCCTCACTTTCTAAACTTCTTGAACCTTATGGATCTCTTGCATCTAAAACTTGAATGACCAAATCACTCTAGTCGATAACCTTCTTTACTTCTTTGGCATATCCCTTCTTGGTCTGATACACATTTTGAACCTTAGATGCCTGTGGATCCATTAATCTCTCTGCTTCTTAAATTTCTTGAGTAGTAAGTCCATCTTGTAGCTTATCTTCTTCCTATTTAGAAACACCACCCTTGATAATCTAAGCGAAATGAGTTTCTCCCTTTGGCATGGTTTTATTAGCATTATCTAGAGATTTCTATTGAGCTTTGATTTGCTTCTCTTGTTCCAAAGCACGCTCTGCTTCATTAAGGAGCTCTTCCTTATAAGGGAAAGAGTTAGGAATTACTTCATTGCTCTTGTTTTCTATAGAGAAATGTTAATAAATGAACATGAAATTTTTCGGGAAATTAATGGGTAATCTCAGTCAATCATATCATTTCTATAAATATGCTTTTCTAACTTACTCTTATAAAGAATACCCTTCTTTTTAAGCTTTCTCGCCTCTTTAGCTATCTTTCTTTTGGTATCCTTAGCACTCTTTTGAATAGAATACTTCTTTTTAAGGGTCTGTCTGCGAGAGGTTCTCTTTCTGATTTTAGGCATATTTGGTAATTTTGTATATAATGATAAATAGTATATATATTTATTTGCATTCTCTTAATTAGTACATAAAACTTAACTCATTGATTCATTTCTACAATGATATTCTTACTTTCTTTAAAATGGTTGGTAAATTAATTATTACAATTTTACTTCATAAAATTATAAAATGTTGACAAAAGTTTTATTTGCAAGCTATTCCTTCGGTGTTGGCTCTATTATTTATAACTTAGCCAGAACAAAATTGTAAAATGATTAAGAATAGGATATTAGAAAGTTGAGAGAATACGATCTATCGAATGAGAAAATAAATCCCTAAGATTTGCCACTCGATTGCATGGTATTGGTCAAGTATGACCCAGAATTAAATAAGGATTTGAAGGTGAGAGGGACTTTGCTATAAAATCAGGGAAATGGTTATGAAAGCAAGGTTATTTTCTCTAAAGTTCTTAGTTGTGGAAATATCGTGGACTCAGCAAAGCTTTTCACTGTAAGTCTAAGTCCTTAATTTTAATTATGATTCTAAGCCACATTTATCGATTTTAGTGAAATAATATTTTAATAGTAAAATTTCAAGGGCAAAGATGTTCTTAAGATGAATTTCATTGAGCCAAGCTAAGAATTGCCTTTAGAAATCTAATTGAGCAAAAAAGTAGAGCTATTTGATCTTGACACGATATCTCAATCAAATGATTACTCCAGAAAATGTACGTTTTTTAAATTGATCTTTAAATTTCTCTATAGCTCTTTAAGATAGAATTAAAGAACTATATTTCAAGACCCTTAGAAAGCAAGATTTCCATTACATTGAGAAAGGACTACATGCAGATAAATAATATGAGCTTATGGTAGCTGGAAAGATTGAATACGATAAAAAATTGAACAAATTAGTTATGCGAAGACCAAGCCTGGTTATTGGCTCAGATCGTTTGGAATTCTACGAATTTTTAGGAAGAAAGAGAGAGGTTTATGGCATGTAAAACAGGAACTGGCTTAAATTCTGTGTGGGCTTAACTGCTGTTCACTTTTTGCTAGTCAGAGTTCCAACACTATTCTCAAGCTATTTCGGTGATTAAGTGGGCATGGTTAGTGAAAAGTTAGGAGCTGAAGATCAATCAGATATGGCTATTCAAATGCAAATGGCGAAATAGAGAAAGGAATTATGAATAAAAGTTAAAGTACAAAAAAGATTCCTAGATTTCACTTTAAAATATTAGAACATTTGTGTTTTACCAAATATTTAAATTTTAAACATTCAATGGTCAAGTTTTTGGTTTTAATATTGAGAATGAGAAAGATACTAGAATTAAATTAATTTACAAATAAGTTACAATTATAGAATGAGTTCTGACGAAGAGTAATCCGATAATGAAAGAATGAATTCTTAAGAGGATCACTAAGAAAACAACTTTGGCAACGAAGATAATGATGAAGAAGAGCAAGAAGTAGTCAGTGAATAAGATTCAATTGTCTCTGATGATGACGACGGTGGGAAATCTAAAGGAAAAAAGCATAAATCCGGTAAAGGAAGGGCCTCTCGAGATTCTGATGATGAAGATGGATAACAAAACGATGAAGAAGATGAAGAGGATGATAATGAGAGTAGTCAAATAAGTAGTAGAATGGGAAGAGCTTAGAGCACCTTGAATAATACTAAAGATTAAACATCATAACCTCCAAGAGGAAGGTAGCTGGAAGCTGGAGACTAAGAAGACTCAAGACTTTCTTCATCAGCCGATAATAGAAGACAGACCAGAAGGCAAAAATACAATAATGAACTAGCTTTGTAAAACGACGATGTGGACATGAAAAGTACAAGTTCAAATGCTAATTCAACAAGGGGTAGAGACAAAGAAAAAGAGAGGGATAGAGGGTCACATGAAGGCAAAAAGCATAAGAAGAAGAAGGATAAGAAGAAGAAAAAGAAGAAGGACAAGAAAAAGAAGGATAAAAAGAAGAAAGACAAGAAAAAGAAAAAGAAGAGAAGTGGTTCAAGCAGCTCTGATTCTTCCAATAGTTCCGATGACTCTGATGAAGATTGGAAGTTTGAGGATAAAGGAGTTAATTATGGAAGTCCAGAAAGAGTAACCGATGGTTCTTCCCTTTGGGATGGTAGATCACAAGAACTATACGATTCTGATAACCCAGATTGTCCACTCAACCTTTATCATTTGGAATCTAAGCCAAGACTGATTGAAATCCAGCATCACAATGAAGAGGGAGACCCAGTCGTTCTACAACTAGACTTCATGACTTTAAAGGAAGATGATTTAGCAGGAAGCTCTCTCAAAGACAAAGAAAATAAAACTCACTCCGAAAAGAAGAAAGAATTTGAGTACAAACAAAACTTTGTTGATCACAGAGAGTTTTAAAATGTAAGAAAGCATGGAAGATCGAAATCTCTGGTCCTTCATAATTCAGTAGATTTGGATTTTATTAAAAGTGTTTCAAAAAGTTTGACATGTCCTATTTGCCAAGAAATGATTTCTAATCCCGTCATATATAAAACTTGTTTGCATAGATTTTGCCAGGTATGTATAGAATCTTATAACAGATTGGGTAAGAAAGAGTGTCCACTATGCAGAAAATCGATTGGAAATCGTAGATAGCTAAGATAAGACAAAAACATTTAAGCAATGCTTGAAACTTTGAAGTATGATTTCATCAAACTTTAGAAGCAGGAAGAACTTGAAAACGCTGAAATTAGAAGGAAAATAATCTTAGAATAGAAACAGCTCAAAGAAAAGAAAGAGAAGTAAAAGAGAGTGTTTACTAATGAGATGAGACGAAAAGGTCCAGAGAGTATGGAAGAGAAAAAAGAAAGACTAAATAAAGAGAGAATAGAACAAGGATTACCTCCTCCAAAACCTAAAAAGCCATAAGGATCGGCTGGTTTTGGTGGAGCTGAAGGAGGTGTGGACACCAATCATGTGATCAGAATGATTGAATAAAAGAAGCAAAACCTTAAGGATATCTTGAAGCCTGTGGACATAGAAATTGTTTTGACACATGAAATAGAGTAAAATAACCTGTACCCCACTATGATCAAGAGAATAAGGCTTAAAGCTCACAGATCAGTTACTCTTGTGCATTTAGGCATTTTAGTTGCTCATAAGAACTCATGTAAAGAAGATGAGTGGCCTAACTTTGAGTTTTACCCAGGTAGAAGTTTCCACGAATATGTTAATAAAAACCCTCATCACCAGAGCAACTATAAACATAACAACAGGCCCTTTAGATTCAGAATGAGCGTGTAAGAGATTATCAAAGAGCTCTACAATGAAAAAGATGATAAACTTACCACAATCGACCTTATCTATAAGAAAAAGCAATTGCCAAATATGAATCCAAAACTTCAGTAACAAGAAATGCAAAATAAATATGGGTTTATGGCGAATGACATGAAAAAAGATGAACAGTTCAGTTCTCTAAATGGTGGAGGTTCAGGAATTTTCGGAGGAAATGATGAAAAAATTAAAAACGAAGATTATAATGAAGGCAATACCCTTGGAAGAGCATCAGCTGCTATTGGTATGGGTGGTAGTAGCTTCGTAGGAGCATTAAAAAATACAGGTTATAATAATGGCTAATTTTGATTATTAACTGATTAAATCTTATAATCTAATTCTTAAAACTTTAATCTTTCCTTTAATTAGTTGTAATGTCAATTTTGTTAGTTATTTGACCAAATATGTAAATATTTGTTTAATAAATTATCAATTCACAATCTGGTTTGCCACTCATAATTGATAGGGTGATTAATGTTTCCTGAAGCATAATTCATAAAGTTATATTTAAGTAGGTCTGAACTTTATATCAAATCAATAGCAGCATTTCTGAACAAACCAACAATATTCCCTGCATTTTAACTGTTTGCAATTTTACCTGAGTAAGAGCTTTTCACTAACTCAATCGATGATACCATCATCTAAGCATAAAAATGAATTTATTTAACATATATTGAATATGGGAAAAATGCAATATTTAAATAAGCATTTACTTTTTCTTATTTTTCGTAATCTGATAGTACGTAATCGTAGTTACCAATATCATACCCGCATTTCTTGGCCTTAATTATAGAATTAGCTAAAAAGGCAACTCCTGTTATTCCAATATTCATTCCTTACCCAGCAAGAGGATGAACTCTATTTAACTTGATATGTATATTTTATTTGTTTAAGAAAAAGCAGAATTAATAATAATTTACTCTATGAGCTGCATCACCTATTAAAGCCATTCTGTTAGCAGCTAAATTATTGCTTAAATTCAAACTTAATGGAAAACCATATCTTTTAGTCTCTAGTTAATATTTTTAAGTTAATTAATCTTATAAATAAAAAAAGTCTCTAGTTTTTCTATAATGGGAGGTGCTTCAAATTTGTTTTGCTGTGACTGCCATTTTTAGGGTGGAAAGATGCCTCCTACTAATGAATAATCTGAAGATTTTTGAAGTGCTGAGTTCAGTGCATCTATGAATGCTGATTCTGGCAAGTCTATTAGATGCTGGCACAGTTCTGGATGGCAAGACCAGACAATGGACGAATAGTCAGACCATAATGGAAGCAATGTATAGATTTAACTATTGATCGTTAAAAAAGTGAATTATATCTAAATTTATAGAATGCAAGTGGGCCTGTTCTTAAGAATCTTTAATATGCTATAGTATTTGGTCTAATTGATTTCACTGTGCACACTACAATAATTCATTTTCCATAATTCTAATATTAGTAAGAAAGATAATTATTAACTTTAATTTAATATTACTCTATTATAATCCATTTTGATTGTAAGAATATCCATTAGCATGAATACCATATTCCTCCCTTACCTTTGACTTCTCACCATCACTTCCTATTAGTAAATCTGCCTCTATATAACTTCCATCATCCAGTTTAACAATTGGCTTCAAGTGAGAGTGCTCATCTTTTGCAGGGTATATCTCAACTACTTTCTTTTATATAATTTGAACTTTTTGTGATTCGTTGCATCTCTCCACTAATCCAGCAAGTAAATGATTATTTTCAATACTTGCTCCCATATGTGATTGAGATTCTTCAAACACTTATTATGAGTGCTCACTTTTAAATAAAAGAGACTTCATAAGTGATTCCTGAAGCTAAATCAGGGCTGACTGCTATCTGTTTTTAACTCCGAATTTCATGTAAGAGTTACCCATTTCCTCGTAAACTAACATGTTCATGAACTCAGTTATGAATCTTTGGTTGCATTTTTAAACTACTCCAATTGACTTCAAGAATCTCAGAGAATTTGGTGAAAGAGTAATAACTCTGGGTTCCGGAATTCTTTTCAAAGCCTCTCCACCTTCTTGTTGATAGCTCTTGATATTAGGCAATTTTGTGTGATCAAGGACAACAATGCGCTTAAGTTTGTCTTTGGAAGTGTCATTACTTGAAAAATAATCAGATGAAGCCAGTGCACAAGCAAGAGAAGTACCTGCTATACCGCCTCCTACGATTAAAACATCTGCGTGTTATTTTTAAGAATCAGGGATTTTGAATGGTCTAAAATGAGTCGAGAAATTTCTTAAACATTGAACCTAAGAAATGAGAGGTCTCAATAAGTTTCTAGATGATTTTTAAACAAGCATAATTTAAGCCATTAATTAATATTATAAGATTTCTTATAATAATTCATGAACTCTAGTGAGTAATTTAGTTGCATAAATGCCAATTTTACTCAATGAAAGTTTTATTTTGTTTTAAAGATTTAAATGAATTTCAATACTACGCTAATAAAAAGTTAAAAATCATAATTTTCAAAGGACGTTCTTATCGGCTCTTTCAGTTCTTTCTCCTCTCTTGTCCTGATCATTTTCGCTGAGTCTGCTATAGTCAACTAATTGCTCAGCCAACTTCTTGTTACGCTTTCTAATGAGATAGACTGCAATGATAATGCCGACTATGATTAAAATTGAAATTACAATGAGAGCAGTTGCCCATGGAGCTAATCCAGTTGGTGCATCTCTATTATCTATGCCATTTTCTTCAATTTTGCTGACATAAGAAAAAATCATTTTATTTTAAGTATAGACAATTGAGAATTGATGCAAGTAGAGACCAATACGGTTTTGATCATAGTCAAATACTTAGTAGTAGTTATGCAAGAATGGCTGGCCTAGAACAACATAGTCCTAAACTGTTTCATTAGTTCTTACGATTAACACCCTGCACTCATTTATAAATTATATGATTACTAAACAAATCTCAGGGCTCTATGTTTCACTCAGTTGTTCTTACACATATAACTTTACATTCAATTTAAATTTAAAAATTATTACTATACAGCTTAACAGGCACAGAATAAACTTTATTATCGGCAAATTGGATTTTGAAGTCTTTTAGATTTCTAGATTACTTCTCACATTTTCCAGGATAATAGCATATTCCAGTTTTATCATTGCACTGTGTAGTTTTCACTCTATTTTTAAGATCTGACATGAATGCTTGGAATTCTTAGACTGGCAAGCTTATGAAGGGATAGAATGTATTGAATTAAGCTTATTTTCTTGATGAACTTTAAAAGATAGAAGTGTCCTCAATTTTGATATCATTAACGGAAATTCTCCAGGCTTAGCTAGTTGTGGTAGTGTACCATCTTAGATCTTTATTTGTATAATCTTTCCATTAAGTGTCATCGTAACCTCCTAATACGATGCTGCTTTCTTTTCCACTGTCCACTGTTGTGATCATAATACCTAACATTTTCTTGTCAATTTTCTTTTGTTCGAAAAGAGTTGCAATGAAAGAAGGGCCATTATATTGATCATCTGGAGCCAATCCAATGACTCCGTCCATTTTATAAAAATCAAGCCATTTTATCATTTATAGGAAATGGAAATTTAAGAATTGGTGTCATACTATCCAAAACATCAGTCACTGTTAGGAATCTGAACTTATCAGCACACCATTGTTTCTTATCAAAAATGCAAACAGTATCTTGAATGTCATCTCCCACAACCACAAATTGACCATACTAAATCCTTATTAATATATTTATAGCTTACAGTTGCATTATAAGCAGAAACAGTATCTGAATTCACACTAGAATAAATAATTAATGACGTGAACTTAATTCTTCAGTTTAGAATAGATAAAAATTTTACTAATCTGTATTTGATTTATTTTTACTTACGCAGTATCAGACATTTTAGGCTCGTATATTCTGTTTGGAAGTTTGCATGAAGTGCAAGTCTTATCCATTACAAACACCCAATCTGAAGAAGTGTCAAAAATGAGGTTGGCATGAGATTTCTATGAACCAAAGTAGAACTCAGCAGTGTATATGAGATCTTCCCTATTCTTTAAGTACAAATCTAGTCTAGCTATAAGATAATAGTCAGTAATTCTTAAAACACTATATGAAATGAAACTTTACCCTATAATTTGTGTGAATCAGTTTCTCCCAAGAACTCAGATTGAGATTGCAAAGACATTTCTGGAATGATTTCTCCTGAAAGAGTCATTCTTTTCAAAGGCAGTTTGATAACTTTATCAGTTGATTAGGCAATAGCAGGTGAAGCTATTAGCAAAGCTAGTATTGAAAGATTTCTCAGCAGCATTTAAAATAATAGTAATATATTTATAAAATAATATCAATTAATTTTCAATAAATTATGAAATCTGATAATGAGTAGCATTAAACTGCAAATTTACATAATTTTTTATAATTTTAAAATCAGCAATTCAATTATAATGAGTGAATATATTTTATATTTAAAATAAATACCAAAAAAGACTAAGCTCATCAAAACTCGAAGAGACAAGAATACCATTTTTATGATATATTAATTTACCAAAATGTTTCATTATGAAATAAACTAAAAAATCTAAATTAGTAATGAAAATATTTCATTTCTTAAATTTATATAATAATTTTTTTTTGAGTATTTTACAGACAAAAAAGAATTTTTTAACTATAATGAGTATGTTCCAATGTTTTAGCGTTAGAAATTATTCGATAATATATGTGTTCATTTATGTTTTTATGATTTGATATGTTAGTTTTCTTCTTCATAAACCTCATCACTATTAAGGCTGTATGCATTAGTCTGATTAATAACATTTTAACCAATATTTAATGTAAACCCTTTTTAAGCTGTTATTTAAGTGAAACACAAGAAATATATTAAAAATTATAAACCATTATCTTTAATAAGCTTCTCAGTTTTATCATCTTCTTCATCGCTACTGAATATGTTGGTTTGCTCTCTATTTTAATGTTAGGTCTGCTTATTGTACAAATCTCTATATGGATTGGTCTTATTGCTGCTACTGCCTCCAACCTTCCTAGCTTTGTTCTTTTTGTACCTTCTTAGGAAGAATATTCCGATTATTGTAACAATTATCAGTACAATAAAAACACTCACGACCACAATCCAAGTAGGAAACTTCTTCTCTAAGTAGCTGAGACTATATTTGTGCAGTGCTATTCCTACTCTTGAACCATCAAAGTCGTAGATTGAATAGTATGCTCGCAAAAATGCATCTCCAAGAATTACCATATTGGTGTCATCCCCAAAGATTCCAAAGAAACAAAAATCATCACCCTCTACTTTTTCATCAACCATGTAAAAGAATGAATTCAATTAGGCTATCAATAAATATTAAATTATAGGTTTAATCTTCAGGAGCAACACTGTAAACCCATCTATCTCCAAGCTATATTTGTATATGCTTGAATTTAGAGTTACTATAAATTAAAATGAATGTTATCTTTAATAAATTAAAGAGTAGTGTTCTTAGCATTTACTTTGATAGAAACACATTTACTCTCCTTAGCAGTATATATCTTCGCCAGAGTATGCGGAATCAAGAACTCCCTTAAAAGCTCTAAAAACTTCTCTGGGAACTGTAATCATTGATGTACCTGAGTCTACAATAGTTCTTGATATTGAGCCTGGGAAAATTGAGTTCCCATCATACATCATGTCAAAATTTATAAGGAAAAATAAAATAAGTCTTGTATCTCAACTTGCCACCAGCTTTTGCCAGTAAGTGGATACCAATGAATTCCACAGCCCTCACCATTACCACAGTCTTTAAGCATTTCCTCGTCATATCCTCCAAAAGTCATATATGAAGTCTGACTTGATTATCCGACAAAGAACCCAATTTGTTTCTTATCGATAATATTCTGTTCTTTCAATTCTCTAATGTAGGATGGACCATTCTCCGCCTAGTCTGGGGAAAGCCCTAAGATGCCATCAAAACCAGAAATTCCTTTTTAAGTTGTGATTCCCATGAATTTAAAGTTTGAAATGCAATGATCCTTATCAATACACACTTGATCTGTGAACAGTTAACCAGTTACAGCAGCACTTCCGTACTAAAATTAAAGATGATATGATCTATTTATTTACCCTTAAATTTTCTGGCTTTCTGTCAAGGAGCTTGCTTGTCTCGGATTTACTAGGGTCATAAGCTTTTGATTCGCAATTTCCGCAACCTTTAGCTGTGACAATCAGCCATCCTGATCCTGTGTCATATACTAGCTCAGATTTTTACAAAGTGTTGCCCAGGTAAAGTTGACTAGTATAGGAAACCCCCTCCATGTTATTCAATTTGACTTTGATTTGATCAACTATAAATTAAGCAGGTGTAAGACAAGTGTAAATAATTTTATGTAGGAATACAGTATCAGAATTAGTATTGTTTAATACTTACATTAATTCCTGAATGGAACTATCAGATAGGGAGTGTTATAAATTTAGTCAGTTTCTTTGAAATTTTAACCTTGAGAAATAGGTGTTTTCTATTTTGTCAAGGTCACATTGAAAGTCTTAGAGGAGACTACTTATATTATTCCCAAAGAGGCTATAATAAATTAGCCTATTCTCATTGATTTATTCATTTATATAATTCAATTATAATAATTTATTTCTGTTAATATCTTATTAATCTGTAATTTTTAGTTATTGCATGTTATATTAACTTTTACCTAAAGTGTTAGCTACTGTTCAGCTTCATCCATGTTTAAACTTTGTATTTCTGGATTATCATTAATTAATGATTCTACTTATGCATCTTTGATGGATATATAGTGGTAAGGCATAAGCTCTTTCTTAGCTTTATAGAAGTATAAATAGTTTCCTGAAATCAAAGAATAGTATTTAGTCAAATAGCTGTTATAATTTAGATATATGATAAATATTTGAAATTTATACTATATAGCCTCTAACTCCCCTAGTTTGAACATAGCCACTGTAAATGGAGTCTAAGACAATCTTATCTTTTGATTCTTTAAGATCTCTAAGATCTTCTTCAGCTCCATGACTTTTAAGCACCTCTGTAATATTCACAAGACCATTAAATATATCTGGGCTCATATTCAACTGAAGAGCAGGGAGTTTAGCATTAATTAATACTTCAGGAGAAGTAATGGTGCTTATTTACGATAAACCATTTGATTCTGAAGATCTTTTCAGGATAGCTGCTTTTAAGTCGTTCTTTACAGCGACATCTAACTCAAGTGTAACTTCTTCTAAAACTTAGGCTTTATGCTCGTGTTTTAAGTACTGCAAACTCATTTCATAGATTTTTAAGTAGAACCTTTCATACTCATCTATCTCTCCTGATGAAGTAATAAAAATATAAAATATTACTCATTATTGAAACATTCTGGTTCTTGAATAGAATATTACCCAAATTCACAATCCAAGTACGATCTCTGAGTTCTTCTGGCTCTCCAACGAATTCTGAGTTATGAGCCTTGAAGGGTATTTCAATCATTGGTGATGCAATTTTAATAGTAAAATTGTTTTGTTTCTTCTGCAGCAAGTCTTGCACTGAAATTGATGTCTAATCTTTGATTTGAGTTAACTTATCCATAGCTTAATCAAATCTTAAAATTAATTTTATAATTGGAAGTTCTTTTGCATTTTAACACTAAATAAGAAGTAATATAGGAAGATAAAATAAAACCTTATCAATTATTAACTGCAAAAAAGAGAACAAATAAAAATATTAGATTTAATATTTTTGGTAAAAGAAATTGAAAATTAAGTTTAACTATTAACCCAAAAATAAAACTAAGTCATTATATTTTTTTTATAGATTAGAGTAAAGAGGTATACCATGAAAAATTAATTAAATGAATTAATTATAATAATTTATTACAAAAAACAGTAGTGAAATAGAGTCAGTCTATAAAGTTTCTATATATATATATATATATTTATATTTTTTAGGTAAAAATCAGATTAAATTTGTTTAACAGATTCCAGATAATGTAAAAAATAAATAAACTCCACTTGTAATTAAATCCACAAATCTCTAATTAAGTGGTTATAAATAAATAATATATTTGTGTTTGCTTATGCTTTAATATCTTCAGCATAATCAGCTTTGAAGAACTCTGAGATTGAGTTAAAACCCTGCGCATCATAAGTAATAAAGATGGGCGACTATAAAAAAAGATTTAATTACACACAATATATTTACAGATTCAAAGTTGATATCAATTAGGTCATCTGATTAACTTCCATCCTTATTCAGGTTAAGGATCCAAAGGTAACTTTCACTTTTCTGCTCGATTTATAAATTCTCATGACTGTCTTAGTTCAACTTTTTGACCAAATGCTTCCTGTTAATTTCCTAATTTCCATCTTGAACAAATAACCCAGCATTTCTATTTTTAATAGTGGCATCAAATGAGCTGTCTCTAAGAGACTTAAATGTCAAAGTCATATCCTCTTGAAAAATCTCCACATTCTTATCGTTTTCAATCAAACTTATTTTACCTTTCTAAAAGTTACAGTATAATTGAAGTTTTATCAACTTTCCCTTTTATTACTCAGTGAGATTAAGGTCATTTATACTTAGCGAGGGTAGATCTGCAATTGAGTTCTTTATAGAATTTTTAATTTAATCGATTTCCTCATCGTTTAAAGTAAATTCTTCGTCTTCATCTTGCTTTTAAGATTCTTTTTATTATACCCCTCAAAACCCTTTATTAGATTGAGTGTATGTTTAATTGATAAATTAAGTGATTATTATATTAGGTAAATATCCGAAGTTAATATTAATTAACAAAGCCTTAAAGCGTAAATCATATTTTAAAAATTATTTATTAAAAGAAAAGTAGCTTCACTATTAAAATCTAGATAGATATGACAAAGTAATAAATTAGAAATAATTATTAAAAAAATACTTAAGACCTTTCATTAAAAACCAAAGTACATAACTTTTTTAAGACTGCAAAGATTAATTGAATCTTGTGAAGGTGTTTTGGAGGAATGATTCTTCATCAGTTTTTTCTTTTGGCTTAACTCCTCCCCAAGATAAGAAATAAGAGATTATACCACCTTCATTTTCATTGTCCTTTTTCTGCATTTCTTTTTCTATCTTTTTCTTGATAACTATTCCAATCCAACTAAAAAGTAGATTAGTTTTTAATTACTTATACTTACTTTTGGAGATCTTGTAAATCACAAGCTTGCACAATATGATTGTACAGAAACCTCTCTTCTTCAGGAAGATTTTCATATTGTATCACATAATCATCATTCATGCATTTTCTGACTAATTGCACTATTTATCTACCATATTACTTCTTCCTCCAATTTGTGAGCCTGAATTCGGCCCAAGAACCCTTCTTAAACTTAATGTCTTTCAAAACACTTCTTATAGCATATTTCCACCAATCAACTGCATTATTGTTCTTAACTAATGATGATCCATCTTGATTTTATAGCTTAAACGATTTGAACTCTTCGTCTTCTTCAATAGGTTTCTGGCTTTAATAAGGATACTTAAATGTAGCAGATAATCTTTCATTTGTAGTACTGGTATCAATTATTGAAGTGCTATAAATATCTTCTTCCATTTGTTCTTCTAGTGCATCAAAGAATTCGTCATCCTCGTCCACTCCTCCTCCTTCATTCTTGGCCTATAATGAGCTTGCAGAAGACTTTCTAGCAGTCTTTTGTTTTTAAGGCTATTTACTGAACCTTTTTGTCATCCTTCTTTCTATTTGGTTTAGATTTTGTGACTCTTTATAGAAGATGGGATATATTGGCCTGATGAACTTATACTTTCTTACAGCATTTCTATATTATAATAAATTAACTACGACTATAAAACATACCCTTATTGCCTAAATTTTGAGTACTTTTGAATGAAATCAATCATCTTAAATATAGCTTCATACTACTTTTTATGTAGCACTAACCCTAACTCATTCAAATTAATCTCTAGATTAAACATAGGTTTGTCAATCTCAATTTTTGTCAACTGAGTAAGTCTAACTTCCATTTTAATCGGTAGAATAAGATAATTCATGCCTTCTATAATATTATCATCTTTTGAGAACATTTCTTTCAGTTTTGTTTCAACTTGACTATCTATTTCTGTCTATGACAGAACTTAACTTTAATCGTTTTATTCACCTATTAATTGTAGTCTGTTTTAATCTTAGACTTAAAGATATATCGCTAGACCCTCAATTTTTAATCTTTTGTATAAGGGTTTGTCTTTATTGTCGGACTATAGCCTTGAAATTTATGAAAGAATAATTACTCATTAATTTAAAAAATAGCCTGTCGTAAAAGGTTGAGTCCCAGTTGCCATTAGTAGTGTTGATAGAAAGTTCTTTTAATGTGATGCCAAGAGAAAAGTAATTATTTGCCATTGAAATGGGATCCTCATATCTAATATGAATATTTTGAATTGTAAGCTGCAGGTTATCTACAATTTTTGTGACGAGTCTATCTACGTAACCATCTTCCTTTTGTTCCTATTTTTGGGATAACTACAGTTTAAGGTTTGCTGCCATAATCTATGCGAATTCATCAAGAACTCTTTTCTTATATTGGAAGCTCCAATTATCCCTAATTTGCCACTCCTCAGGGGATTTAGGACAAACTACTAGATAGAGTGTTTCCAGTATCAATTCAACTGGAGCGCTTGATAATCTAGTCCAAGGCACCTTCATACTCAGTTTCTTAATTTTACCAAATTTTACTCGCAGAGGCAATCCATGATTGTCAAAGATGTTTGGTTTTATCAATAAGTTTTCCAGCAGGATAAACTAATGATTTTATTCATAAAACAAATTCAAAATATGTGAATTAATTTAGTTTATTTCCACCCCAAACCTAAATAAAAATTATAAAAATAGAACTTAGTACTCCAAAGCTGAGGTTTTGTTTATCTATTCCTTCTACATATTTGCCTAGTTTTTATTGTAAAAACTTCTCTAATATTCCTTCGAACATTTTCTGATAATTATGGTAAGTTAGTTTGATTGAAATATGAAATTGATTTTAAAGGATTTATATATTTACCCTCATAGATATAAATAATATTTTTCTTAATTTTGATTAAAATATCTAACTTTTGACCATCCTAAGTAACTTTTCCATTTGCATAAATTATAAACTAACAGATATTTTTATAATTAATAAAATAATTGGTAAATTATCATCCTAATCATTAATATCTTTTGATTTGTTTTATTGATTAATTTTTAGGTAAAAGTTAAGAATGGAGAAGTAGTATATATTAAATTTTCAGATAAGTAAGCCAAAGAAGACTTTAGATAAAAGATTTGAGGTTGTAAAATATTAATTTCATTATTCTAATTAAAATTTTTAAGATTAAAAACCTTAAATTTTCAAGAAACAACAAGAATTACTTTAATAATCTTAGAATAAACAATAAATCAATGTAATTACAGATATTATTGATATATTAAAATTGACTTAGATTTTATTTAAAATAAGCTTAGCATATTTTTTATGTAATATTCACAAGAATCCTAATGAAGTAGGATTTAAATTAGATTTCTAAGTGGGAAATATAGAACTCCGCATATTTAATTAAACAGATTTTGTGCCATCAGATAAAAACTAAATTTAATAATAGGAGCCTGTAAATAGTTGGCTACTAGCAAGAGTAGAAAACTTGAATTTAAATATTATCAAGTTTACCTATGAGATCAAATTGCTCATAGGTTTATCTTCACTGAATATAAAGGAGACTTACATTTTTAATTTATGTATAGAAAAATAATTTTGAACAAAGATCTAATTAGAAATGAGATAGGCAAAAACTTGCTACAAATTGAGATTGATGTTTTCGATATCTACTCGCCTAATATAGAGGACTCTGAAATAATTATTAATGCAAACTTAGGAAGACTTTTTATGCTATTTGAACCAGTTACAATCAACTAAGCAGTAAAGTTTTTCAGAAATGTAAAATCATCACGTAAGTAAGATCTAGAAAGTTTACAATAACAATTAATGAGAGAAGATGAGGTTGATAATGGCAACCATAGCAGTAACATTTAGGGAGTACAGACATGCAATTAAATAAAATTCATTCTAATTAAGGCAATTATACAAGCTTCAGGTCTTACTATAATGACAGCTCATCATATATATCATACACCTATTTTCGAGCTGACTGTGGGTCAATCTTCTTTTAACTACTTTATGTATTACGACCATGATATCATTGAGGGGAGGTTCCAGGATTGTATAGTGTACGATCTAACTAATTATCCAAACACAATCTAGCCTAAAGAAGGCAAAAAAGCTGATCTAAATGAGCTCGAAAAGATCCCTAAAAGAGAAATTATTGGAGCTAGAGTTACAGAAGACTCAACTTCAAATGAAATATACTTTAAAACATAAATATACACTGATGATTGCCCCAAAAGGCTGCCAGGAAAGTCTTCAATTTTAGATTTAGATGTTTCCAAAGTTAAAATATTGTATATTTACGAAATGGCATTTAGAATCTTTTATCATTATATATATTAAAAAGTTTGAGATTCATTTAATAAATCATAATTAATCTAAGACTATTTCTTTGACAAATTTCTTTGGGCAGTAACAGATACCGACCCTTATCTTTAGGTAGACTCCCTTTAAAGATAGTTTTCGGAGATTCACGGTATAGGATAGCTAGACACAAGTTCTATTATGAATTTCGATTTAAGACAAGATATAAATGAAATGGTCATGAATTAAAATTCGAAAATTCATTCATAATTATTTATTTATTTGTTTTTAATTATTGCAACAATTTAAGAAATCAATATAGCAATATTTGTCAAATATAAAATAGATGATCTTTATATTGGATAAAAGTGCTCATATATAATCTTGATATTTGCAAAAATTATTCTGCACTTATTCTATAAATCTCAATAGATAATTAATTTAGTGATTATAATACAAAATAAATTAGCTCAGAGTCATAAAAAGATAAATTAAAATTATTTTATTAGAATAATATTTATTTTTAAGTTTCGGACCTACTGTCCAGACTGTTGGTCACCTGACCAATTCTGACAGGGTAGGGGGTTCGAAACCCAGGGTTCGCTGATATTTGTACCTGGTAAAAAGCACGGAATATCCCAGGGTTCTGTAGTGTCTGTACCTGGTAAAAAGCACGGGATACTCGTACGGAGCTGGTATGACGTTAAATGGCAGCACATGACCCGGCTTGGAAATCCGGAGTGGCTACATGGAAGAAAGGACACGTGTTTGGACTACGGTCGAGTTTGGTGGTGACCACACCTGATGCTTCCGGAGGGGAGGTCGGGAGGGAGACTTACCTTCAGTATTATTTCCCCTTAATATTAATTTCCTAATAAATTATCTATCTATCTATCTATCTCTAATATTTATTTTTTAAACACAACTTAATCAAAGAGAATTAAGTGAATCATTTTCAAAATATAGTTTTAGTAATAAAGAATAAGTTCCTTTACAAAAAATGAATATTTCTATACTAAAGTTATTGGTTTTTAATGTTAGAATCCATAGACCCTATGTATAATCTTAAATTTAATCATTTTTTCATGTGATTTTGAAAGACAGACCATACTCTGATTAGATGCTTGAAATTGATCTTGGTGAAATATCAATTTCCACAAATGAATTAAAAGAAGACAAGAGATTCGTAAATGCCCCATAAAAAGAAGTTTTGCTTACTTAATATATGATAAAAGGTTCAGATTTAGGCATAATCTATAAATCGAGTGATAAAATTCAGTTTTAAGTGACAGAACCATTTGACTTAGATTTATACTTTTCGCTATTAAACAACTCCCCTTATCTTGGGCTTATTGACAGTCATGACTTTGACAAATCTTACAAAGTTACAATTGATTTAAATCCAGTGTTCTAATTAAAACTTACATAAGAAGTTTATACTTACATTCTGAGGTTATTAGACCTTAACTTAGGATTTACAGATTACCTTGAAGATCAGTTCTATTTCAAGAATGAAGAAGAATATTTCTATATTATTTTTTAGATTCAATTTATTTCAGGAGCACTGATTTTTTGAAAAAGGCATAGATAGTCATTTAATCTTAATTTCTTTAACTTACTCTTAATGAAGGAGATAAAATAAACTCAAGTGCTTTAAAATGGAGTAAAATTATTTTTTAATTTTAAGTTTATTGACTTAACTAGCAATAAAGAATCCAAATTTCACTATTGATGTATTCCTAAACAAAAGATACAATTACGATATAAGTTTCGAGCATTTAAGTAGTTTCTTTCTGTCCGAAGATTCTAAACAACTTTTATTTGGCAAATTGACTGAGGTTCATAGATTAATGCCGGAAGAAGACCCATTAGACATACTATAAAATTATGATGAGAGCTAAGAAGACAAAAAATTCAAGCAACTATAGATTTTCATATAGATGTATCCAAACGGAGCCAAGGAATATACAGTACAAGTCAACAAACTAAAGGTTTTTGTCTACCCTTACTTTTATTTGATGCTTTTCAATTTTTTCACTGAAGGGATGCCATAATATGATCCAAATAGTTTTGATAAGCCAAATGAGTATAATTCAGATTTTGAAGACCTACCAGAGATGAAGCTTAATGTTGTCTTCAAAGAAACTCTACTATGCTTTGCCCCTGAATAATAGCAAATTGAAGTTTCATATAAGGCAATTGCTTGTTAAGCATTTGTAGAATATGAATTTAAGAGAGAAAAAATTCGAAGGGTGAAAGCTTAAATTTGGGATCAAATCAAGGAATAGGGCTCCCTAGAATAGCTAGGTAATAAATTTATTCAACTCCCTATCTCTTGGATGAGGTTGTAAGGAACAAATGTTTGTCCTTTTATTTGTGATCTGTCAGATTTAGAGATTTACAAATTTGATGAAATTAGTAAGAGATAAGTTATCTAACCCTTTAATGTTTCCTACTTTTACGCAAGATATTTGCAATTTAGACACAATCAAAACCCCAAAACTCCTTAGTGAGA
This sequence comes from Oxytricha trifallax, assembly GCA_000711775.1. NCBI lineage: Eukaryota > Ciliophora > Spirotrichea > Sporadotrichida > Oxytrichidae > Oxytricha > Oxytricha trifallax. The sequence continues at coordinate 37,007 of ARYC01000935.1, read as the reverse complement.
TTTATAAGTGCTTTGATTTGTAGGGTATAGTTGGGGTCTTATTGGGGTTAGTAGAGAAATTAGGTCTAATTGCAAAATAAGAAATAGAAATTAGCGAAATTTAGGGTCTATTTATGATGAGTAATATTTAGATTTACTGCTTAAGCTTAGATATGGTGCGAGAATTAATATAGACTAGCCAAACCTGTACTAAATTATGCAGCTATAGCAAAGTTATTACGCAAGAGTGCCTCAACTGTCAGGTATCACTGCTTGCTAGCTGTTTTGCATTATAATTCTGGTTCTTGAACGCACCCTTAAAGAAAATAAAAGTTCACTCAGGCCCATATTGATTTCCTGTGTAAATCTAAGACTTTAAAAAATTGGGCACACTTTCCTCTTTACTAATGAGCTGTCATGTTTCATCGTAAGTTTCCTGACATGCGTATCTCTCCTTAGACTATAGCCAATATTTATAGAAGAAACTGTATAACTTTTAAGACTGTCAACAGAGTGAAGAGAGTGATTGATTTTACAGTGCCTTTATATAGTAATAATTTAAACTATATATATGATTAAATGCAGAGGGCTATTGACAATAACATTAAGTTCATACACGCTGATGAAGCTGTGTTTACCTTCAACACCTTTATTAATAAGTCTTGGTATAAGAAGTATGATAATATAGAAGTCTACGATTAGAAAGTAAAGGTTGCAACTCATGCAATTTTAGCAAGTATTAGTGAAGACTCTGGCTTAGAAAGTTATGTGATTCATCCTCACTCTATTAAGCGAGAATAGTACATAGAGTTCCTACATAAGCTCAGAGAGAAGTATAGCAACCAAGAGATCATCCTGTTTGTTGACAACCTCTCAGTTCATAAGACTAAGGAGTCTAAGAAAGCTTATGAAGAATTAAACATTACTCCTGTATACAATGTTCCTTACAGCCCTTAATTTAATGGAATTGAATTCTACTGGAGTTAAATAAAGACCCACTACAAGAAACTGCTGCTATATCACCTAATGCATGACTTGCCTATAGATACAGTAGACTTGATTCAGAGTAGCTGCAAGAGAGTAAGCATAGATAAGACAACAGTTTGTGCGAGAGAAGGAAGAATGAATGTTTATAAATAAGTTTTAGATTTGAATGAATGAATAAGTTCACATATTAAATTATCCCAGAAAGTGATTAGGCTTCTCCTTCTTCTACTCTTCTTATGGTTTGCTTGGGCCCATATTTCTTCTCTTAGTGCCTGCTCCTGCATCTATGTTCATTTCACCTGCCTTTAAAAATCTTTATAAAGTATCTTGCTCACTTCATGAATAGTCTATGACTTTCTCTCTCTATGAACCTTCGCATGTTCTTTCATTAGGAATATACCAGTTCCAGATTTCCCTACAAAGTTATGTGTCAAAGCTTATTAGAGAGGTAAGGATGCTTCTTAAGCTCCGCAAGCCAGGTCTCGCTTATTAGTATGCCTTGCTTCTTTAATCCTCAGGAGAAATAGAGTAGCGTTTTTTGTAAGCTTCTTCAATGATTTCTCTGAGATAATTCTCTCTTAAAGTGCCAAGAACACCAAAGAAGAAGCTCCTTTCTGGAAGCTCGTTAGAGAATTGTTTCTTGGTAGGAAGATAAACTACCACCTCTTCATCTTTCATCGCATTATCGTAGAGATTAGTAACTGAAATCTCTGGGTAGTTTGGTATTTTAATCAACTTTATTTCATTGTTTTTGAAGGCTTTCTTCTCATCACAGAGAATAGCTTTTGAAAATTAAATTTTAGTACCTTCCATCGTTGGAAGGAATAATCCCACTATAGTATATGATTAAGTATATGCTGCATACTTACCATGTTGAGTGAGGTAACGATAGAGATCTTCCTTGCTTCTAAATCTTGAGATCATTTCTTAAGCTTCAACCCTCTTCATTGTAGTACTTATAGATTCCATCCTTGTTCCTTCTCTTGTTATTGAATTTCAAATTATAATATATAGAGTCCTGGATCCTATTGTTTAAAATCTTAGTATTAAATATGGGCATCTTATAGGCGGTCAACCTGGTAAGGAATAGATGGAGAAAGCTGGTAGAAGTTGTAACAAACTGCAGAGATTGATATCCATCTTTATCAATTTAGTTCCATTAAATTAGTACTAAATTTGTTTTAATTTAATTAGTACTGGTACTAAATTCGTTTAATTTTAATTGGTACCAATTTAATAGTACCAAAACTTAATTAGTACCTAGTTTTAAGCTAATGAGGTTTTAATGGAAAAGTTCCAATATGGTTCAAAACCTAATTAGTACCAGTACCAACCTGATTATTTTCAATGTTGGTACCAAAATTAAAAATATTAAGCATGAAATTAGAAAAGTTATAGTTATAAACTAAGTATAAGTATGACTTTTAACACCATATAATCAACTATTATTGCTGCAGTGTCAACTCCTTTACAGTATAACTATAAATAGAGAGGTTATTAGAGCATTATAATAGAAATTTAAATTTGAATTTAAACATGGCGGCTAACTTAAATCGTAAAGCAATCTCTCTTGGAACAGGTTAATCATTGCTTAACTTTGGCTCCTTCAAGAAAACAGAAGTAATTTATATTGAAAAAGAGGTTGAACTAAGAGCTCTAGATTGGGAAGCTGAGGTCTTTAAAATTGAAGTTTAAAACAAGATGTAGAGTGCAGAGATGGGAGTTTAAACATAAGTTGAATTGGTTGAGGAAGATAACAGCAACCAATAGAAAAATTAAAACATTTTATTGTGTTGACTGCTAAAATTTCTTTTCAACTGAGTCTAGCTTGAAGAGGGACATCAAAGAGGTACACTCTGGTAGAGCTAAGATCTACTTTAAGCAATTTAAAGTAGATTATAGATATTAGTGCACAACATGCATGAAGTCATACACTCACTCAGCCAAAGTAAAGAGGCATATGCAGAATCATCATTTAAGCGAATTCCTGATTAAAGATGAGGAAACTTAAAAGCTTGTACCTGCTAAAAGAAAAAATAACTCTCTTGAGTCATAAAGAGAGCAGTAAGAAGAGAATTAAGAGATAGAATCGATTGGAGTCAATGAACCAACTAGGCAATGGTATGTATATAGCATGCTTATAAGAGAGAGAGAGCAATGTATATACCTGCATTGAATGCAGTTGATATAAGCAGCTGTATTGAGAACTATTTAAAATATTGACGTACCTAACAAGGTTAAACTTATAGTTGTTGATGAATTTGCTTACAAGGTATATCCCTTCAAGTATCTCATTGAGAACGAGCAATATTAAAATGAGTTTGCAAACTAATACATATTACTGAGAGAGGAGTAGAAAAGATAATGCAAGAACCTAGCAATGCTCGACGGAGTTATACTTGGCCATGGTTTTATTGCATTTAGACTCAAGAAGTTTGAAATGACTCTAAGAGAGTATCTCTACCATAATAGATATCCTGATGATTTAAATGAGATACTCACAGAAATGGCTAAGGGTGTGAAAGAGCTTCACAATCTAGGGTATGTTCATAGAGATTTTAAGCCAGAAAATGTTATGATAAATCTCTGCCCTTTAGAAGTAGTAGTCATAGATTTCAACAGAGCAATAAGACAAGAGATAGTGACTTTAGCTAAGGTTCTAGGAACTCCAGGATACTTCCCAATAAGAGAGAAGTGGACGAATGGCTCTGTTTAGTGGGATGTTTGGGCGGTAGCTGCAATTATCTTAGTGTCATACTTTGGTACTAAGCATGAAAAATAATCAATAAAATTGGCATAGAAGCATATCAAGCAAGAGGATGTATGCTAAGAAATTAAAAGTATTGTAGATATGATAATTGTGAGAGCTCCCCAATATCCTCGACAATCATTAGACAATATACTTTAAACACTAGAGAGAGCAAGATTCAAGAGATATAACAAAGACAAGCAGATTAAATTTGTTTGAATTAAGTACACTAATACGCAATAAATATTCTTTAAATTCACATAAAACATGCGTTTTCTTTCCTAACCACAACAAGACCCTAACTATACCCTACAAATCAAAGCACTTATAAACCTCACTAAGGGGCATTGGGGTTTTGAATGAATTTAAGCTTATTAATTATGAGAAGAGTGAAATCAAGATGGATATGATTATGCTGAAAATTTCATACTACGACATTAAATTACTTTACGAGCTAATGTAAGAATTTAATGCAAGCTTTGAAAGGTTTAATGAGTACTTCAAAATTCATTAAAGATAGAAGTAGAGGTCTACAAAGGCTTAAACTAAGGAGGAGTCGAAACTGAATTTCTAATAAATTATTTTTAAACTCAAGAAAGACAAGTTGCAAAAAGAGATAAAGTAAGGAGCATCTGAGAAGGAGGATGAAGAATCTTCTGCATATAAAGCTACTTAGAAAGCTCTTGATATTCTGACATCTTTTGGAGGAAGGAAAAATACTATAAGATAAAAAAGGAATGATTAGCTCATGTAAAATAGATTAAATCTTATGGAAGAGGTAAAATAGCCAAGTCAATTTTAATAACAAAAGCCAGGATAAAAAATCACTAGAGATCCAGATAACTTTATATTCAAGTTAACTACAAAATTTTTTCATTACTTTTATATAGAAGACATGGTGATTGATTATGACAAAATTGAATAAAAACTTCAGAGAATTCAATCATCTGGTATTTAGATTGTAGTTATAAACGATCATAATAACACTTTCTACCCTGTGATATCTATGAACATCTATAGTTTCCTCTATAAAATGCAAGAAGAGCTTGAAAAAAGAGTTGGAGACACTTAGATTAAAGGAATGGTTAGCTATTACAACTCAGGAGCTGGTGAGTGGGAGCCTTTACTAGAAAAGATTAAAATTTAGTATCTTTCAGATTCCTTCAAAGATTAAAACTTCATTTTGCTGAGCTTCAGAAATGATCTAAACATTAACATAACAAATCAATTGATATAAGTCATGATTCAAACTTATATGTAGTTGTAGGAAAAGGACAAGGAAGACTAAAACTTAATGTATAATGTGATGAGCAAGGATATGAGTCATAGATAGAGCATGTCTTAAAACTATGCCATCAACAATAGATTTATTGCAAATAAGATATTTTATATAGCTTAATAAGTCATTAGTCAAATCAAATATCAACTCCAAAGAGAGCATAAGAAGGTGTTTCAGATAAAAATCGGCTGGATTATAAAGTTACCCCTTACACAATAGTAAATAATTGTGCTAAGCAGATTACTATAAAAAAAGTTTTCCAAAAAGAACTATCATAAAGAAGAAATTCTTAAATTCCTACTAGCTATACTTTGCAGCCTGGTTAGTCTGTAGATTATGAATTAGACTATGAGGAAGTGGCAAAGTAACTTATGAGAATATCAAGGGATGATTTAGTAACCAAGCATGACTATATAAATGTTATTTTTGATGATGGCTAATCTATTATACAAAGTAAGTTATTCTTTATATTCACATAGTTTTTAGACATTAACCTAAGAGATATAAACCATTATCATCATGAGTTCAAAACAAACAATGCTTTCCATGAAAATTATGTTGGCTATGGAGTAAAAATTGAAAATATGAAGCAAGTTTTTATGGTTAGATCTCCATATGTCATGAATAACATGACTGATCTTGAATACTTTATGAGAATTCTCAGAGAAGACGGGAAAACTTTAATTAAAACAGTAGAAATGAAGCCAAATTCATGTTTCCCAATTGCTTATGAAGATATGAATTTGAGATTTTCATTGAGTAGTTTAAGAAGTCCTAATCAGTGGTCTAATTCTATAAAGTTCAAGACAATCATTGAAAAAGTTCCTAAAAATAAAACGGTAAGTATAAAGTTAATATTATAATTAATTTAGACATACCTGTATCATGGCAAACAATTCAGTGTAATAACTAAAGTGAAAAGTGAATTCAAAAAATGTTACAATATAAACATTAAAACTCCAGTTGTTATTAAAAATGCTTTGCCATGCAATTTAAGAATAAATAGTGAAATGATAGTTTCAGAAAGAGTAAAACTTAAGGATAAGCTACAGAAGCCATCTGAGATGTATGAATATGAAAGCAAGGAATTTTATATACCCAAAGGCCAAACTATAGAGCTTTACAATTATAATCTAAGTGAGATGATTCACTTTTTTTTCACACTTGATAACGATTAAGCATCTTAAGACTCTGATTCTATGAACAAAAATAACTGTTTCTAATGGGCTGAGGCAGTAATAAAACATGATGAATTTAAACAAGAAAAAGTATTCTTAATAAAGGATGCATAGAACTCAGGAAGCAACTTAGAAGTTGTTGCAAAGATGTCTTGCACTAATAAAGCTGGAGTTTAAATTACTCTTTATGTGAGAAATGTAATAATCAACAATACTGACCAAAGACTGCTAATATATTATGATAAGAAACTGCCTGCAGCAGGTCAGATTACAGCAGCTGATAACTCAGTTATACTTGTTTCTAATGTAAGAAATTGCTTATGTTTAAGTGTTTTTTTTTATAGAAATAAAAAGTTATGGCAACAATTGATAACCCAAATATACCTAAGACTTTCTCAGATCAATTTTATATCGACGTAGCAGCTGTAACTAACTAAATTTAAATTAGAAAATCAAAGTTCTCATACTTTGAATTTAAAGTGAAAACTTAACTTTCTCTTGCATGTAAGATTATAAATATTTATTAATTTACAAAAAATTTAGGCCCTGACGAAGAAATTTACACAAAAGTTACAACTATAAGTCCGTGTTTTGTCTTCTTAAATAAAACTAAGAAAACTTTGTTGGTTAGGCAAGATGAACAATCAGAGGAATTGCAAATCATTCTCTCAGGCTAAAGGATCCCTTTCTTTTATTCAGATTCAAGACATGCTGAACTGATATCGATAAAGTGCATTGAGAAAGAAGGAGCAGAGTTTGATGATGGGTCTCATGATTGGACTTTCAAATTCTCAATCAGAGATGTAGGTAGAATGACAATTTTGAATAGAAACTCAAAAAATCTGAAAAAGAGTAAATTTATTCTTGTTGAAAAGGATCTCCAAGAGTCTAACCAAATCATGTTTGTAACGTTCTCTGAAGAAAATCCTAAATTCCCGACATACAAAATTGAGAACAGGTCTAAATTAGTTTAAGTTTAGTATTACCAAAAGGATCATCCCCATCATGCTGATGTTATATAATCTGGGGAGTCTAATTCATTCTCTTGGACCAACCCATAAGCTGAGCACTTAATTACCTGCAAATTTTTCAGTTCTAATCTGCCTTCTGTAGATGGGAAAACTGAATACATGAGGCATGAAATACCTCCAGATAATTTAGACTTGAATAAACAAATTGCCTTGCCTTAAGAACTAAGAAAGAATGGTTAAAATTAGATTTTCATTTATACTATAACAAATGGCTACTCTAAAATCCTAACAATATCTGACATTTCCTTCGAAGAAGTGCTGAAAAAGAAAAAAGAAGAAGAGAAGAAGATAACTGATTATATACCAAAGCAGACTATAAATGTTCAGTTATCAGCAATAGGAGTTTCATTGATAGTCAAGACTTACTAAGATATCAGAAAAGAATTTGCTTTTATGTACTTCGAAGGCATAAAATTCATAGTAGTAGACACTGAAGAATAAAGAGAAATCTAATTGAAGATTAATTACGCTCAAATAGATAACAATATAAGTCTAAAGTAAATATTCCCAATTATCATGTACCCTAAGGATCTTGTAAAAAAGAGAGATCAAATAAAGAAAGCTTAGAAAGATAAAAAGTAGTAAAGCAATGAAACAATTAAAGATTTCTTTAACTCTGCAATTAAAATGAGAAAAGACATCCCTAATGTGGTATTCTTTGATTAAATTGACTTCTTAATGCAAACTATGGTATTGTAAATGGATGATGAACTTATTGGCTACATATTTAGATTTGTTTCTAATTTCACTGACAACATGCACACAAATATTACTGGTGTTCATGAAGTATTTAAAGCAGCTATAGTAGGTCATGGGGATGATTGGATGAACTACAATGATGAATCAGTAATGACTCAAATTAAGAATAATGAAGAAAGAGATTTATTCTAGATACTTGAATAGAAGAACGAGGATAGTGATGAAGATTAATCAAGTAACTCATTTTAGCAAAGAAGAAAACTACCATAAATAGATGAAGAATTCTTGGACAATGAATTCAGAAGAAATACTATGGCTACACCAAAGACTAACAGGAAAGTTCCCTAATCAATTGTTTCATAGAATATGAGGTCTACTGAATAATTTTCATCTAGAATGAAAAGTTTTTCTTCAAACAATACATTCAGCTCACTTTATAGTCAATCATGGATGAACTACAACATTAATGATAAAGGAAAGAAGCTATATATTCGAGAATACAAATCCAGCCCTATAGATATAGAGCTTTCATTTTTATCAAGAGTAAAAATGGACATTGACTCAGCTGAGAAATAATTTAGTGTCTTTGATAAACTTAAAACTTTTGGACTTACTCTTGCAAATGTAGATAAAGCTCCAATTAGGATAAATTCTCTTATATCCCACAATATTTTTGGTACACCTCAAGAGATAGGGAATTTATTATACAATCATTATCATGAAAGAATGAAAAAGAATCTCTTTACCATTCTTGGTTCTAGTAACATCCTCGGTAATCCAACAAACTTTATCAATCATATGGGTACTGGTGTTCAAGATTTCTTCTACAAGCCAATCGAAGGTATGGTTCAAGGTCCGTTAGAAGGTGGCAGAGGACTTCTAGATGGTACAAGCAGTTTAATTAAAAATACAGTTTAAGGTACATTTGGATCTGCATCTAAAATGATATCTTCAGTTTCTAAAGGCCTGCTTTTTATCACTGATGATATGGAATTCATTAACAAAAGAGAAGAAGATAATATGGACAAGCCTAAGAATGTGTTTGAAGGTCTAGGATTTGGTTTAAAGTCTACTTTCACTGGAATAGCATCTGGGATAACAGGAATCGTAGAAAACCCATATGCTGGTGCAAAGAAAGATGGAGTTACAGGATTTCTAAAAGGAACTTATAAAGGTGTTAGTGGTTTAGTTGTAAAACCAATCAGTGGAGCTTTAGACTTTTTCTCAAAGACCTCAGAAGGTATAAAGAATACCGCTTCATCAAGTGACAAACAGGTTGCAAAAATAAGATACATGCGCCCTTTTTATGGAAAATAATAGCTCATTAAAGTTTATGATCAATTTCATGCTATAGTTGTGCAACATCTAACTAAAATAAGTAGAGGAGGTTATTGCAAAGATCACTTTATTGAAGCATTACACTATCAAAGTCCAAAAGAAGATTTTACTTTAGTGTTAACCGAAGAGCATTTAATCATCGTGGATTCAAAAACACTGCAAGTCACAAAGAGTTTCGAAGCTTAAAATCTCAATAATGTCAAAAAGATTGGTTCTAACTTCTTGTAAGTTAACGTGATCGATAGGTTTGAAATTGAAAACAGGAAAAGTCTTTAATTAAGTTGGTTTTATTTGTAATATTTTAAGAGAAGAAGCAATTGAGACTCATGAAGCATTCAGATTGCAACTTGATGACCCAAGTATGTTCGAAAGGTACTATAAGAAGTTGAGGTATTTTATTTACAAACTACAATCTGAGAATGCTTGATTTCATAACGTATTATATATTTTTGAACAAATTAATTTCAAACAACTTTTATGTAATGAATAAAAATAAATTATATTTTTTTTAGAAATACTTTTTTTAAGTTCAGTTCATATAAAACCAGTAAGATATCTAAATTTCACAATCTTATTTTGACATTTATCTTTATAGCAAAGAATTTATTTGTATTTATTTATTAAATCTATTAATTATAACAGATTTATATTTATGGTAATTTAATAACCTTATCAAGTTATTTTGAATGCACCCCAAAGATTGGTAACATCCAGGAAGAATCAAGATTTGCTTATTTGACGAACTTGGAAACACAATTCACCCTAAAATTACCTCAAGTAAGAAAAATTTCAACTCCATCACATTATCTAAACAAATTTTATATACACTTTTTCTCCCCATTTAAGACTACTAACATCATCATCATTATTTTAGAGAAACTTTTGTTTGATTGCATTTGCGACTTGCTTCCACAACACAAAGCCAGACAAGAAGCTCCTCCTAAGGCATTAATAGAACAAAAAAGAGCAGAATTCATCGCAGCTCAAAAGAAAGATAGATTAGAGAGACAGAGAGAGTTTAATAAAAAGGGAATCCGCACCACAAAGAGAAAGCCAAAGCCTCAGGAATGAATTTAGAGTGATAATCATATTAAATTATCATAATAAACTTTAGTATCAATCATTATTAATTTTTGGAATATATCTACCCAGTTAATACTATTGTAATAGTCTCTAACAATTAATCAGTCATATTTAAATTCAAAGCATTTATGAATTATTAAATAAAATAGTAAAGTATAAATGGAGCATAGAAGAAACTACGACCAAAATCATTACAGTCACAATTTAGCATCAAATGAAGAATTCAACCTTTTTTCAAATAATAGCAGCACAAATGGACATGAAAATCTTTCTGTGGTATCTGCACCACACACTAAGTGTTACTAAGTTTAGTTTTAAATCAACTATCAAACTGATTATGGTCAAGATGTATATATTATTGGAAGCATCCCTGAATTAGGTAAGAATAGCTAAAATAATTTACTAACTCTATCATTTAAGGAAGTTGGAAATCATTTACTCAGAAACTAAAATGGACAACTGTAAGACAATAGATGCATTTATATTTATTTTGATTAGGGTCACAATTGGGTTTCAAATGTTTTGACAGTAGCAAAAGATTTCTTTGAGTACAAATACGTTATTGTAGAAACAAGTTCTAAGAAAGCAATCAGATGGGAATAAGGTTTCAATAGAATTGCAGATTTGAAATTGCTGGATTAATAACAGACTAACTCAACTAATCATCTTATTCAAAGTAAGAATAAACCTTGTTATATTGTCAAATAGAGGATGAATGGGATAGATTCACTATAGTCTTTTCGATATTTTACCCATTAAAAGATGAAAATGAATACATGAGAATTAACGGAGATATCGAATAATTAGGTATGTGGAATAAGGGAACAGGGCCAGAAAGATTGGTATAGGGTGAAGAGATCACTTGGCTCACAGGATAGAAGTAAAAGAAATATAATCACATTTAAATTTTAACATTTCTTACTGGTTCAATGACATGCTTGACTCTAACAAATTACAAAATATGTGACAGTTCTGGCATTTAAGGATTAGGCACAGCTCTTGCTTTGGTGACTCTTCTACCTTCAGCTACTGATTTATTAGAGTTGAAGTAGCATGGATATACACATATCCAATTCTTATAGACTTCTGGGTCGAGAGTTTAGAATTGTGGTTGTCCTGGTTGACCATGCATGCCTGGGGGCATTTACATACCTGGGGGCATTTACATACCTGGGGGCATCTGCATTCCTGGTGGCAATTGCATCCCTGGTGGGAGCTACATGCCTGGTGGAAGTTACATGCCTGGAGGTAATACCATACCTGGAGGCAAGCCTTAACCTGGATTCATTTGTGGACCTTTTTATTCTTCCTCACTCATCTTTATAAATATTATCTCAATAAATAATTATAATTCCTTAATTTAATCTGACATCATATTATTCTCATAGTACTGCATAATTAAATACCCAGGATAGAAAGTTAGACCTTGGGAATATAGAGTTAGAGTATAGTAATCAGACTTTAAGCAAAGAATAACCTACAAATACTCAATTAGGAATGATTTGAAAGACTATACAATTTGGGAGAGAGAACCTTCTAGATATGCTTAAATCTAGGAACCTGGTTTCTACTTAGGTGAATTGGGAGACAGTGGCTCTTCGAAGTGGCCAAACGTAGATAACGTATTCATAGTAAATGGTATGATAAATAAAGCAGATGCTAATTTTGTGGGAGGGTTATCTTTTGATAAGATTGCCGATACTAAGTTATTTATTGGACCGTATCCTTAACTGGAAGAAGATGTTATAGCAATGGCAGAAGCTGGAGTCACAGGTGTGTTGAATGTTCAGACAGATATTGATATTGCTCACAGAGGTATAAATTGGCCAAGAATGTTGGAATACTACGCTTAACACAAAGTTACTGCAGTACATTACCCAATTCACGACTTCAACGAAGAGGATCTCAAGGCTAAAATTAAAGGAGGTGCCGACATTCTAAACTAAATGATAAATTAATAAGGTTTGGATGTTTATGTACACTGCACAGCTGGAATGGGAAGAGCACCTGCAGTCGTTTTGACATATTTATGTTTATACAAAGGAATGGACCCTGATGAAGCAGACTTGTTTGTTAAGACTCACAGAAAAGTATCAGTCCCAAACATGAGAGCTGTTAGAGAAATTGTATCCAAGCACAGAGCTATGATTTGAATCATATTATACATTTATAATTTATTTAATATTTTAATAATATAAACGATCAAACATAAATTAAAAAATTCATATACTTTGACAAATGTTTTAGCTTATATCGATTTATAATTATATGAGTTAAAAAAATGATGCTTAATATATTGTAAAAGAGACCCAATTTCAAAGAACTTTATTTTAAGTTATTCAATAAAATATTTGTTTTTTACTTTTTATACCTACATTTAGATTAAGTTATTCAAAATCTTTTTCGCTATATTAAATATAGTTTAATTAACTATTTCTAAATAATTTCTAAACAATACAACAAGGATAATCCAAACTCAATGATCTTAATACAAACAATTATCAACTTAATTTATTTACAATTAAAATATATTATGATTTACTTCATAACATATAATACTTAATTCATAAGTTCTTATTAGTCTTATTTAATTCCTCGCTATGTTGTTGGCTTTATCTAAGTTATTCAAGCAAGCTTTCGATTTCTTTTCCGTATAATATATTATAAATAATTAATATGATATTATTCATTAATTTATGAGTTTGTTGTAAAGAAATAAGGGGTAATCCACAAACTTAGCATTTTCTAATTTCTGCTAGGTTTATTTGAAGTTAGTTGATTTCACATAGTATTACTTAATATTGATATATTTTGGCAAAAAAAATTTATTAAAATTTTAATAAACTTAACAAACTGATCATTTGCTTTTGTATTATCAAATATTTATGATTTTATTCAAATATAACAAATTTTATAATTTGTAAAGTAATTAAATTTCTTAGATTATTATATTTTTCTAAATATTTATACTTCAAGATTAATCTTAAAACCCACTTTTAGAAATTGCTTTAAATCTTTGTTGTATTGCCACTATTCCCATAGCACCAAAGACTCCGATGTAACTAAGAATTCTATAAGATCTTTTCATAAAGTAGTGTCTGAAAAAGAAGATCCCAAGTCCAGATGCAAATCCTAATCCAATAAATTTATTAAATTAATCTGGATAAAAAATAAATATTTTAGAGTAAAAAGGAGATATTAGACTCTAAGTTCTAAACAAATATATAATATTGTAAATTTGTACTTCAAATCATAGACAAGATCATTTATTTTCTATTCCATTACTTCATCAGCATACTCGTACACATATTAAAATTCACTATCATCTGTATATTCTGGCTTGGGCATTTCATATTTATTTTAAATAAATTCCTTGAAATCAGGATGCTCTCTCATATATTCAATCATGTCTTGTCTCCTTTATCTTTGCTCATCTATTGGTGGAATGCTCTTTCTGAAGTTTATTACATGAGACTTTTACTTCAAAATATCGTTTTGAATTTTCATTATATGCAATCTTGACAACTATTCTTCTATAGTGGGCGCTCTGTGTTCATACTCGTGTTATTATAAATTTGGCTGATAAAAAGAAGGGGGAAGAAACATTGTTTATTTAGCATTTGTATTTTCTTAATCTTCTTGACTGTCAGAATCTTAATTATTGCTTGCCATTTAATCCACTTTATAATTTAATATAAAGCACTCAAATTGATTGTATTGATATGCTTGGAGCATAAATTAATTGAATTTAATTATAATAAAATAAGATCAGTCATGAATAATAATGAAATCAATGCTGCTCCATCATTAATGATCATTCCTCTTTAACACTTTGACTAGCATACTTTCAGATAGTCGCCAATTAAAGTTTAATAAAGCGAGTATACATCAAATTAGACAAGTCTTCCCTAGATACCACACTCAGATTAGTAGTCAAGAATATTATCTACTTAAAAATCAACATCAAGCTTGAATAGATTCGCAGAATAGATTAAAAGTGGATCCATTTTACTTAACACTTCATCGGTTACTAACGCAAATTAATAACTCACAAATCATGTCAATTTTAACAATTAAGATATAGCTTTATCTTAGAAAATTTCGATTACATCAAATCAGAAAACTAATCAATCTTTGACAAGAGATGATAGGCAAAATTAATAATAGTAGCTATTACTAAACAAATTGGATATTCGTTTACAAAAGTATTAATCTAATTAACATCATTAAATAATCTCAGATTATTAATATTATTTAATGTTGTACCGAAATTAACGCAGGGGCTAAAGCAACCAGAATGATAGAGTGAGAAAGTTTCATACTTTGATTTGTGGGCATCCAACTCAATCTTTATTAATAAGCCGAGAGTAATAATCTCAGATAATAACAGCTATATTCAAGCTTTTAACTTATAGTAAGTTTAGCCAAGAGGTTAATCGTTAACTGATAGTATTGCTAAAAATAAAATATCTTAACAAGATTTGACCGAGAATGACAATACTGGTCTAATAACAGCCAGAAAGCAATTATATTAAAAATAGAATTTGGTGAGTATAGGGAAATCAGCAAGTATTCTAAACACTGCCAATAATAATGTTTACTTCAAGAATCCTAATTTAGATGAGAAAGCACTCAAACATAATTAAGCTATCAATTCTAGTTTGTACAAAAGCAAAGAATTCACTGTTTAAAATGACAATTAATTAAGTAGTTAGATTAGTTCAATCAGCTATAATGGTATGGGCAATGCCTATGAATTTAATAATTAAAAAGGAGCAAGTAATGGTGCTTAACTGAGTAGTTTAGTTAACTTAAAGAATAGCAGATCACCATAGACCATAAAATTAAAGTCAAATATGCACTAATAAAAAGGACATATGCACTATGGATTAAGTAATTTAGTCACTAAATCAAATAAGTATGGAAGTAAAAGTGGCCACTTATTCAGCTACACAGAGATTCGTGATTAGAAATTGGGCATTAATTTTACTAACAACATGAGAAATGGAAGTGTTAAAATTGGAAATTAAGTATTCAACATTAAATAGCTAAGAAACTTAGATGAAGAGGAAATTTCTTCTGCTTTAGTAATATAGAACTTAGTTGCATCAAATCATTAATAGAGGAAAGTGTAAATAACTTAATAGCATACACTTAATTCAATAAACAGTTAAGGCATTTAACCAGAATTGCTTAATAAATAGTTGGAGTACTTGAGTAGAGAAAGACCATCTGTATTTAGGAATTCAGGTTTAGATATTAAAAATAATTAGCTTAATACTAAGCAATCAGAAGAAATGTTTAACCTATTCGTTGGAAATAGAAATAAAAATAAGTAATTCCAATTAAATACCCAAATCTAAAATAATAATGATGCTTGTCAAGACTAATCTTAAATTAAAGTTTAAGATTAAGAAATTTCATCAAATGGCTAAGATTAAACCTAAAATAATTTAGGTAGCATAGTTGCATAAAAGAACAAATATTAATCTGAGAATAACAATTCACTACCTGTATTAAAACAAAGACAATATACAGCATCTGATAAAGGTGCATTAAATGACAGGTTGAAAGATTAATTCTAATAATAAATGTCGACAACTGCTACTACAAATGTTAGTGCCTATACTCATTCAATGACTACAAACAATTCTGCACTAAATGAAGTGAGAGCTTCTTACTCTATAACTAAGTTCAATTAAGTCAAGAATAGCATAAGCAGCATATCGAACTCTATAGCAACCATAAAGCAGAGAGACTCTTTAAATAACTCTTAAATAAATGAAGTAGATTGTTATTCAGGTACTCAAAATAACAACAGAGACATTTCTAGATAGAAGCAGATGAACTACTTAAAGCAAAAAACTGATAGACTTGCTTCATCCTAGATCAACGACAGAGCAAATAAAAGAGTATTTATAGAGAGAAATAACACTATTTAGGAAACTGTCACAGAGGAGAGTAAACTAGAAAATAGGCCAGTTGACTAGTCTTAAATTATGTAGAATCAACAGTAAATTTAAATTGCAAGGCCAATGAAGAGAATCTAAAACCCTTATGAAGAGCAGTAAAAAGAATATGAAAGAATTTAATAGCAAAGAAACGAGGCAAGAGTTAAGTACAATTAGTTATCCTAAAATATATAGTCTAAATAACTACCCTATAAGGTAACTAATCTAAGTTTATTTGTTAATTTTTATTTTAGTTTATCATTAAGGAAGGCAACAATCACTGGATAATAAGGAGAATATTAAGTACAAGATTAACTAATCAAGATACGATTCAAGTTTAATGGGAAGAAACATCAAATTACGATAGCTTATTTAATTTTAAATGGCAGCCTTTTTCCTCTGGCTTAAAATATGACTTCTTAAGTAAATATGGCTTGAAATAAATGGTAAATCACATCTAAGGCCATGAAAATTTGACCACTAAGGATTTGATATTTTCAAATATGAAATAGTACTGTGATAAAGTGAACTTAAATGTTTTTGATTTCCTACCACTCACTTTCATCTTGGACTTTAAATCAGATTAGCTTTATGAGCAATTGGATATATTTAAAGGAGTATTTAGAATTATAGAGTAAAACATTCACTTGTCAACTAATGAGCTCACCACTAAAATTTAGAATCTGTAGGCATAGTATGATAGAAAAGCTTATAAATCTTAAAATTGCTTCAAACTACTATAAAGCTCACATGATTATAAAAATCTTTGGCTTCTAAAGCCAACTGGTCTCAATCGAGGTAGAGGTATTCACATATTCAAATCATTAGATGAACTAAAATAAATATTAAATGATTTCTATGATGTTAAACTTTCAAGCTAGTAATCTCCAATTAAAGAGCAACAAAAGAAAATATAAAATGCTTAAGTAGATATCCATTTAGAGGAACAGGATGGTAATTAAAACAGCAAATAAGTAATTGAGAAATTTAAGAGTTATGGATTTGTGGTATAAAAATACATAGAGAAACCTCTACTATTTAAAAATAGGAAATTTGATTTGAGAGTCTGGGCGCTCATTAACTATGATATGAAATGTTATGTATTTAAGTAAGATATTAATAATTAATTAATTATTTCATAGGGAATGCTATGTAAGAACTAGTTGTGAAGACTATAATCTATAAGAGGAAAATTTGGATAAAATTTATGTTCATTTAACAAATAACGCAATTTAGAAAAATTCAGATAACTATGGAAAATTTGAAGATGGAAACCAAATTTCTCTTAAAGAATTAGCTGTAACTATAATTTCATATGGTTTAATGATAATTTAGGATAACTTGTCTGAATAGCTTTAAAATAAACAAGGTTTATCAGGTGATGAAATAAAGCTAATGCTTGAAGATCAATATAAATCTCTGATTTTGCATAGTTTAAAGGCTGTTAAGAATAAACTTAAATTTTAGAAGCATACATTTGAATTAGTGGGCTATGATTTCATTGTTGATGAAGACCTTCAGAGTTATATTATAGAAGTAAATACTAATCCCTGTATTGAAGAATTTAAATTATAGATATTATAATTTAACTTTAGAATCTTCAGGACTGCTTAAAATGCTACTGCCTAGAATCAAAACCCCAAAACCCCTTAGTGAGGTTTATAAGTGCTTTGATTTGTAGGGTATAGTTGGGGTCTTATTGGGGTTAGTAGAGAAATTAGGTCAAATTGCAAAATGAGAAATAGAAATTAGCGAAATTTAGGGTCTATTTATGATGAGTAATATTTAGATTTACTGCTTAAGCTTAGGTATGGTACAAGTATTAATATAGACTAAGTCAAACCAGTAATGAATTATGCTGCTATAGCAAAGCTCCTGCGCAAAAGTGCCTCAACAGTTAGGTATCATTGCTTGTTGGCTGTTTAGCATTATAATTCAGGCACTAGAAAGCATCCTGCAAGAAAATAAAAGTTCTCACAGCACCATATTGACTACCTCTGCGACTCGAAGACTTTAAAGTATTGGGCACACTTTCCACTAGACTAGCGAGCTGTGATGTTTCATCGCAAGTTTCCTGACATGCGTATCTCTCCTTAAACTATAGCCAACATTTATAGAAGAAATGGTATTACTTTCAAGACTGTCAACAGAGTGAAGAGAGTGATTGATTTTACAGTGCCATTTTATAGTAATAATTTAAACTATATATATGATTAAATGCAGAGAGCTATTACTAATAACATCAAGTTCATACACGCTGATGAAGCTGTGTTTACCTTCAACACCTTTATTAATAAGTCTTGGTATAAGAAGTATGATAATATAGAAGTCTACGATTAGAAAGTAAAGGTTGTAACCCATGCAATTTTAGCAGGTATTAGTGAAGACTCTGGCTTAGAAAGTTATGTTATTCATCCTCGCTCTATTAAGCGAGAGTAGTACATAGAGTTCCTACATAAGCTGAGAGATAAATACAACGATTAAGAGATCATCCTGTTTGTTGACAACCTCTCAGTTCATAAGACTAAGGAGTCTAAGAAAGCTTATGAAGAGTTAAACATTACTCCTGTATACAATGTTCCTTACAGCCCTTGATTTAATGGAATTGAATTCTACTGGAGTTAAATAAAGACCTACTACAAGAAACTGCTGCTATATCACCTAATGCATGACTTGCCTATAGATACAGTAGACTTGATTCAGAGTAGCTGCAAGAGAGTAAGCATAGATAAGACAGCAGTTTGTGCGAGAGAAGGAAGAATGAATGTTTATAAATAAGTTTTAGATTTAAATGAATGAATAAGTTCACATATTAAACTAACCCATAAAGGGGTTTGGCTTTTTTTTCTTCTCCTCTTCTTATTGCTTGCTTGGGCCCATATTTCTTCTCTTTGTGCCAGCTCCTGCATCTATGTTCATTTCTTCTGACTTTTAAACATCTTTATAAAGTCTCTTGCTCACTTCATAAATAGTCTATGACTTTCTCTCTCTGTGAACCTTCGCATGCTCTTTCATTAGGAATACACCAGTTCAGGTTTCCCTACAAAGTTATGAATCAAAGCTTACGAGAGAGGAATGGATGCTTCTTAAGCTCAGCGAGCCAGGTCTCGCTTATTAGTATGCCTTGCTTCTTTTAGTCTTCAGGAGAAATAGAGCAGCGTTTTTTGTGAGCTTCTTCTATGATCTCTCTCAGATAACTCTCTCTTAAAGTGCCAAGAACTCCAAAGAAGAAGCTCCTTTCTGGAAGCTTGTTAGAGAGTTGTTTCTTGGTAGGAAGATAAACTACCAACTCTTCATCTTTCATCGCATCCTCGTAGAGATTAGTGACTGAAATCTCTGGGTAGTTTGGTATATCTATCAACTTTATTTCACTGTCTTTAAAGGCTTTCTTCTCATCGCAGAGTATAGCTTTTAAGAATGAAATTTTGGTACCTTCCATCGTTGGAAGGAATAAACCCACTATAGCATATGATTAAGTATATGTCACATGCTTACCATGCTAAGTGAGGTATCGATAGAGATCTTCCTTGCTTCTAAATCTTGAGATCATTTCTTAAGCTCCAACTCTCTTCATTGCAGTACTTATAGATTCCATCCTTGGTCCTTCTCTTGTTATTGAATTTCAAATTTTAATATATAGAGTTCTGGATCCTACTGTTAAAAATCTTAGTATTAAATATGGGCATCTTATAGGAGGTCAATCTGGTAAAGATATGTGGAGAATGCTGGCAGAAGCTGTGACAAACTTCAGAAATGGAGCTCCATTTAAATCAATTTAGTTCCATTAAATTATTACTAAATTTGTTTGAACTTAATTAGTACTGGTACTAATTCGGTTTAATTTTAATTGGTACCAATTTAATAGTACCAAAACTTAATTAGTACCTAGTTTTAAACTAATGAGGTTTTAATAAAAAAGTTCCAAAATGGTTCAAAACCTAATTGGTACCAGTACCAACCTCAATATTATCTAGGTTAGTACAAAAATTAAAAATATTAAGCATAAAATTAGAAAAATTATAGCTATAAACTAAGTATAAATTTGAGCTCTAACACTTCAATATCAACCATTAGTGCTGCAGTGCCAAGTCCTGTACATTGTTGCTATAACTTGAGAGGTTATTAGAGCTTTATAATACAAATTTAAATTTGAATTTAAACATGGCGGCTAACTTAAATCGTAAAGCAATCTCTCTTGGCAATGGTTAATCATAGCTAAACTTTGGCACCACTAAAAAGCAAGAAATTATTTATATTGAGAGGGAAGTAGAGTTAAGAGCTCTTGAGTTTGAAGCAGAGGTCTTCAAAATTAAAGTATCTAACTAGACGGGGAGAACAGAGATAGGACTTTAAACATAAATTGAATATGTTGAGGAGCTAAAAGAACAGCAACCTATTGAAAAATAAAAACACTTTGAATGCAATGATAGTTAAAACTTCTTCTCAACTGAGCAGAGCTTGAAGAGGCATATTGAAGAAATACATTCTGGTAAAGCGAAGATTTATTTCAAGCATGATAAGGTGGATGGCAGGTATTAATGTACGACTTGCATGAAGTCTTACACTCATTCAGCTAAGGTTAAAAGACACATGCAAAAGCATCATTTAAGCGAGTTTTTAATGTAAGATTAAGAGACTTAAAAACTTATACCTGCCAAGAGAGAGTCTAATACTCTTGAATCTTTAAGAGAGTAGTAAGAAAAGCTCAAGAGGCAGAAACGATATGAGTCAATGAGTCAACCTGCAGGCAATACATTTTTAGCATGCTTCTAAGAGAGAGCTATGTATATTCCTGCATTAAATGCTGTTGATCTTAACAATTGCATAGAAAACTACTTGAATATAAACGTGCTAGCAAGGCAAAACTTATAGTAGTTGACGAGTTTGCCTACAAGGTGTATCCTTTCAGCTATCTCATTAAGAATGAACAGTATTAGAATGAGTTTACTAACGAATATATCGTTCTTAGAGAAGCTTAAAAAAGAGATTGCAAGAACTTGCTTAAGCTAGACGGTGTTATTTTAGACTTTGGGTTCATTGCACTAAGGCTTAAGAAATATGAAATGACTCTAAGAGACTATCTATATCAAAACAGATATCCGGATGACTTGAATGATATACTTTCAGATATGATTAAGGGTGTCTAGGAGTTGCATGAACTTGGATATGCTCATAGAAATCTAAAGCCTGAAAATGTGATGCTCAACCTCCTGTCCTTTAGAAGTTGTAGTTATCGATTTCAATAGAGCCTTAAGATAAGAGATTGTAACATTAGCAAAGGTCCTTGGGACACCAGGATACTTCCTAATCAGAGAGAAGTGGACAAATGGCTCTGTTTAGTGGGATGTATGGGCAGTTGCTACTATCATATTAGAAAGTGACATGGAAAGCATGTCTTACTTTGGTACTAAGCATGAAAAACAATCAATTAGCTTAGCTTAGAAGCATATAAAGTATGAAGATGTCTGCGAAGAAATAAAAAACATAGTAGAGATGATAATCGTGAGAGCTCCTTCATATTTTTTTTTTTTTTTTTTTCCTAGATAATCCTTAGATGACATACTTGAGCCACTATAGAGAGCAAGATTCAAGAGATACAAAAAGACAAGCAGATTAAATTTGTTTGAGTTAAGTACTCTAATATTCATTAAATATTCATTAAATTCACATTAAACCTGCGTTTTCTCTACTAACCCCAATAAGACCCCAACTATACCCTACAAATCAAAGCACTTATAAACCTCACTAAGGGGTTTTGGGGTTTTGAATGATTGACGATATGTTTAAGTTAACAATAGACACCATTTTCCCTATAAACAGTCAACAATAACAATAATAGCAAGCTATTCCCTCTTAGTATAAAGTTGAAAATTATGATGATAATGTCAATATGTTTGAATATTTATACTCGTTTATTTGAAGTATAACAATTATAGTATTATTTCCATTTACTTATTGCTGTATAATTCCATTAATAAATTCCATAATGAAAGTCATTATAATTTAGTGTAAATATTAATAAATATTTTATTTACAATTAATGCCTAAAACAGCAGCATCTATATTCTAGGTTGTAGGTAAAAAGGATTTGAAGAATTTAGAGTCAAACTTCTTCATTTCCCCTCTACTAGCCAGAAATGTAATATATTGTTGCTCAGCGTTATACTTTGTAAGTAGATATAGAATACTTTAAATTGGTTATATTATTTATAATTTATACAATTGAGTGTAGGTGTTTTGCATGGGATACTTGATGCTTGGCTATTCTTTCCAATTTCACGAGGGCTTCAAGTACTCAAACATTAGTAATATAGTATTCACACCACTGCTTATATATTCACTGCTCCTGCTTGTGTCTGCATTGATTAGTTTCTTCGCTGTCAACTCTTATCACAAAAATATAGCTCTAATATCTGTAACATAAATTTAACTTTTTTATGATTTTAGATTTACTCAGTAAGTGCATTAGTATTAATTGGATCCATATTTATCTATGTTGTATTGACCAGAAATGGGTCAATTAATTACTTCCAAGATATTTATTTCCAAGAATGCTCAGACGCATCTTCTCAAATCAGTGCAATTAATAAGCAGTACACGGAAGCTTCTGAATTCTTGTGTTCAGAGAAATGTCCTTGCACTCTGTTCAAACCTGAATAGTACCCACAATACCTTATATAAAAATTAAATTTGACCTAGCAAGGCACTTATGGGAGCTAGTTTGTGTAGAACTGCGGATCCATGTATTTCGATTGGGATCACTAATATTTCGCTTAATAAATGAAGACACTTGAACTTGACTATTAGTGTTCTGGTTTTTGCTAGGCTTTGGATCTCTATGTATACTCAAATATTAATAATGGCATGCCAAAGAGATCTTGCGTAAAAGCAATGATAGATTCATTGTAAAAGATGTCAAATATTATTGCCTTAAATGGGCTCTTACTTGGAGTAATAAGTGTGGTCAATTGCATGTTCATTTATGTGCTTTAGAGCAGATATATTTTACTAGTAGATGATGAGGATCTATTTGGAAAGGACAGTGAAGGAGATGTGGATGATGATAACATCTCAATGTACTCAAAATATAATGGATCAACAATTGACACCAATAGATTCGACAAACTCAAACAGGAAACCCCTAAACAGTTAAATCTGGATATCAACAAAACTTTGATGTCAAGAAGAATGCTTAATTAACAAAACATGATCAATAAAAACACTACTCTTCCACTGCCATTAATAGTCGAGAAAAAGGAATCGGGGATTCTGGACGGGCTAATTGCAAATCTTAGTCCTACTTTGCATTACTAGAAATCTGATGATTAATATTGATAACTAATCAATTATTTTAAAAAAAACTTAAAAATTCATAATTATACTTCAAATTTGGTTTTCACATCCTAAGAAAGGAATAATTTCTTATTATAACAAGCTTTGTTCATAATACCATCTGGTTTTCATTTATTTTACACAATATTGTAATTTTATATAATGTTGTTAAAAAAGAATTTTATAAGAATTTTAATAATAAATTAATTATTTTATAATTAAGTAACTTAAATTAAGTTAAGAAAAATAAAAACTAAACAAGTATATTTATTGCTTAAGTATTTTATTTTTTAATATGAAATTTATGTTCTTCCAATACTTAACCCCCAAGTTTTCATTAGGACTTAAAAATAAGAGAGATTTTCACAGATTAAAAACAGAAGAAAATTGATTGAGTTAGTATATTATAAGCTTAATTTAATAATTATAATTAATTATTGTAACAATTTAAATAACATGGACTGTTTATTCAACAGAAGTATTCCCAAGTCAACTCAAGATACAATTATTATAAGACCTTATGGAAAGACATTCGCAAATGGGATGGCAATGACTTATTCTTATGATGATTATGACTCTAATCTACTATTGAGTTTAATGAGCAAGAGTGACTATGAATTTATCATTGAAGAAATCAACAACCATATATTCGCATTTAATATAAAATCTATTTTATATTCAGTCGTTACCCATGTGTAGGCTGTTAAATGTTTGCATATTTCTGTTGTCTTTGCACTGCAGGACTTTCATGTGTCGTTCCTTACTTGCAAGTTAGAGAAGCCGAAAGAGCTTGTAGAAATAAAATAAAAGCAATCAATTAAAAGCTCACACCCAAATTTATTAAGTTAGAGTTGAGAGTAGAAAATCATACAAGCTACATCATTATGTACCTCCCCAGTCATAAAATCTGGAAAAAAAAACATGAAACTAATGCAAGTTCAAACACACAAGTGAATTGACTCTGTAATGAATTAAAGTGAAGATTATTAATTATGAAATTATATACATTAAATCTAATCTAACAGCTTGATTCATCAACTATAATCTAACTTTAAATGACATTTGGTCAAGTACTGGAACCTCCTGATAGTAGCTGCTCAACCATGAAAAGTGTAAGAATAATAAGTCCTATTGCAATTCCAGATCCAAATATACCAACAATGATCTTCCACTATTTATCATTAAACAGTCTCTTTTTATTGATATTTTTCTTTAGAATTTCTATTTCTGAATCTTCACTCTCTAGCTCTGCTAATTCCTTCTCAATCTCCTAGATGTCGAGATTCTTCTTATTAGTGCGAGGTTTAAGGCGCTCTTCATAAGGTTATTCTTTTCGGCCAGACATTATCTTATTAGATTTTCAATTTACTATTAATTTAAATTTAAACAATTTTATTTAATTGGCTTTTAAAATACATTAACAAGTTGCCTTTTTGTTATTTAAAAAATGAATCTTTAATGCAATAAATAATAAATAATAAACAAACAGATAATATGTCAGACACAGTTGATCTTCAAAAGGCTCTTCAACACAAGTAAACTTATTGCATATTTAACATAAATTTTAAATCAAAATATTTGCTATTTTATGAACCTTATGATGTGACATTGACTAATAATGAGATAATGTTGTACGCTGCAACTGTAGGCTTCAGTCAAGATCCACTAAATGAGTAACACCTCAGATTCACTTATGAAAATCATGAAAATTTCTCCACATTCTCTACTATGGCTTCTGTCATTGCCCATAGAAAATCAGGAGAGCTATTTTATTTTATCATTATAATCTTACTCTCATAAGTTAATAATTTTTTACTTTATTTTCAGTTCCAGGTACACCACCTTTGAATCCAATGATGCTGCTCTATGGAGAGGAAAACATCCAAATATTAAAGCCAATCACTGGGGATTAAACTCTTAGAATTGAAGAGAGAATTGCAGATATTGCTGATAAAGGTAAAATGATTGCTGTTACAGAGGAATCATTAATCAAAAATAAGGAGACTGGAGAGCTTCTTGTCAAGATATTGAGAACTTTAATTATTAGAGGCGTGAAGGATTTTGGCACAAAAGGTAAGACACCATTAGTAGTTTACCCTGCTGCTCCTAAAAGAACCCCAGATAACATAGCTTAAGATAAGACCTAAGCAAATTAAGCTATTTTGTACAGACTGAATGGAGACTATAACCCATTGCATGTTGATAAGGGTTTCGCTGAAGTGGGTGGCTTTGAAAGACCAATTCTTCATGGACTTTGCACTTATGGATTCACAGCTAGAATGATTTATGATACCTACTGCAATGGAGATCCAAATCTTCTAAAAAGTTTCAATAGCAGATTTGTCAGCCATGTCTATCCAGGAGAAACTCTAATTGTCGAATCATGGAAAGAAGGAAATATTATTGTCTTCCAAACTAAAACCAAGGAAAGAGGCCTTGTTTGCTTAAGAGGGTTCGCTGAACTTAGAGAACAACCTAAACTCTGAATTTAAATAAGCATCACTTATTAATTTAATGACGTATCAATTAATTTTTTACCAATATCAATGAGTTTATGAAATGATATTGTAATTTAAATTATTCTAAATATAAAGAATTAAATAAATGGAAGAAGAATTTCGTTAAACCTAGGAATCATTCAAAAATATCTCTCCGTAGGTATAAATTAGAGAAGATGGATAAATTTAAATCAAGATGGAAGAATCCTATTATAAGCCATTAATTGTAGATGAAGTCCCAGAATTCGAATATATAGAATAAATTCCAAACTTAATAGCTTCAAAGCATTCTGTGAATGTAGCTTGTTAAATTTTTGATGAAATAATGGATAGATGGGAGGCATATTACTACTCCAAAAATATACTTAAAACTCAAATGAAGCAGCATCTTTTGACAAATGCCTCAACATAATTCATAAGTTCGTGCATTAGATTGTAGCAAACATAATTTCAATATACTGATTCACCTTTTTAAGATTAGAATGATTGGTTAGGTGATGAAGAGCCAATACCTGCTCATTTAGATGTCACCATGTCTTTTAGTAGAAAAGTTTAATTTGTCAAATCATAAATAAATAACTTACAATTGACTAATGATAATATCGTCATATTCATAATCTTAAGGAAATTTATATCAATTTTAATCATAACAATAGAACTAATAAAGATATATTCATATGTTTAAATTGTCATAACCCTTGTAATCCAATATTTGGAAAAAATTAGAAAAATATATAATTAAAACTTTAAGAGAAACAATTTTTTCGCTAATATGTCATATATGTAAAATTGAAAATTCTTGATATTTTAAAAAATAAGATAATTAAGCGTTTAATTCCATACAACTCTTAAAATTTGATATTATTATTATTTATAATTCTTTGAATATAAGCTTACCAGATATTTATTCCCCAAATAATGAAAATTTCCACCCTACTGATTTGCAATTTTATGAGATGCTTGACAACAGCAAATTAACATGGGGTTAATCAGCTGATACCCAAAGAAATAAAGATTCACCATAGAAACTAATGAAAAAAACCTCCAGCTAAATACTATTGAAAGACTTAATTAATAATCAAGGTGGTTTTAAGACTTAACGAAGTAATTCAAGGAACAGTATAAATCTAAGCAGGAAGGAAAGCAGTTTAAAGTTTATTACATTAAATGAATACTACAATAGAAACATGAGAAATCCAACTGCAACTTCCCAAGAAAAAGATGTAGAAAGTTTAATCGATTGGCAGAGAAGGAAAAAACTGAGAGATGAACAAAGACATTTGGAATTAAATTTGAAAGCACAGTAAGAATCTTAATAGATAAATAAACAGCTTAATTTGGACGATGGTAAAACAAGGTTTACATTTACGCATGAAGGCAAACTCATAATCATAGATCCTATAAAGTTAAATTTCTCAAATACAATTCAAAAACCCTTAATAAAGAGCATCTCACAAGGATGTATGCTATTAAAGAAGGGCGTTTTAAAAACGAGAAATATTTATTTTTACTTTATCATAAAACAAATGAAAGAATTCTATTAGATATTGATAAATCTGTTTAAATTAAAAATATCACTGATAATTAACTTCCTCCAGATGAAGAGAACATAAAATATTCACTCATGTAAAATCCAATTGATACGTTTACTCCAAAAGATGGAGTAGTTTATAGAGAGAGAAATAAAATAAGAGCAGGTAGGTCTATTGAAATGAAAGAACTTGAACTTAATAAAATGAGTAGAACTTAATATTTTAACAATTCAAGTATTCAAGAGTTATCAATTTTATTTGACAAGAATTATAACTCTAAAGAAAGTTAAGCTGGTTCAGAAATGAATACTTCGAAGTTACAGACTATTCATGAATAATCAATGGAATATAATAATACATCAGGGTTCTTGCATAGCTTACACAATCATTTAAGTGGCCATAAAAAGAATTTTAAAATATAGCAGAATTACAGTAAACAGGAATTGACTGACTTGCTAATAATAGATAGAGAAGAATAATCTATAAATTTGGGTGAACAAAATTCTAACTTTTAAAATACTAATGACTCTAAAATTTATCAGCCTAGTAATATTATATTCATTCAAATTGAAAAATCAAGATGTATCTCTATATTTTATCATTTATTATATCGTAATATTGACTTTGGCTATCAAATTTTTTAATTTTTATTTATCAAACTTCTTATAGCCTTCCGAGAATAATCTAAAACAATAACACTTCTAAACTCATTAAAAATTCAAGTTCCAGAAATAGAGGAGGAATATTCCAGTTTTTCTAGAAGTCTTTGAGTTAAAGTTAGTTTAACAACACTTTTCACTCAGTGTAATAAATTCAAAATGATGACTCATAATTTATTGAAACTGCTTCTTTCCTCTAGCCATTGAGTTCTTAATCCAAAGAGAGAATCGATACTTTAAACATGGATATAATCTAAGACAAAAATTGGGGTTTCAATACAGCTAGATAATCAACAAGTGGCCTCCCTTAACTGTAAACTAATCAATTACCTCTTTTGGAAATCTCAAAGCAAAGAATTATCAAGTAAAAATTACCTAAGTTATCTCTTGATAAAGCTATTTATTAAAGCGAGACAAAGCCATTCAGTCCAAGATTACAAAGACTACTTAACAAAAGTTATATAGAAAAAATATAATTAGGAAGAGAGAGAATGAAAACAAGTAGAAATAACGAAGACGTCTAGAAAAAAGATAGTATACTCATGAAAAAATAGATACTTAAGACACCTGGCTTGTTAATAAATTAAAGTGTTTAGATTAAAAAATAATGAATAATCTATTATAAATTTGATATTATAAGATACTACTAATCATTTACCATTGCTTCAATTAATTTCATATGATGTTTTATACTCTAAGCAAATTCTTTTTCATGATTTATTATTTAAAAACAGGTATATACTTTTTATTTGGACTTAAGCTTCTTTATTAATCTCTTTCTGCACTAACATTATTAGTTTCCATTTTAATGGGTGCAAGTGACAAATACGCATTATTCAATCGCTTTTTCTGGTCTAATTTGCTTGACACCTATTGAAATATCTCATATGTATTGTCAAGCGTCTTCATTTTATTCAAAGAAAAGTTTGATATAATATGCCTCTACATTACAGAGTGAGATCTTTAGTCAAAATGATAGTTTCTACTTTTGTTACTCATCTAATAGTTATTTTATTCAACCGAATTATCATTATTTTAACCTATTCCTTTTTATATTCAAAGTTTAGATTGAGATCTCTGAGATATTTGAGGTAATAAAGTGTTTCTTTTTCTTATAAGATGTAAGTTATGCATATCTTTTTCGAGGAGGTCTCTTTTGAAGTTGTCTAGTTGACTTTTACTATCATGTCTCAATGTGTTTAATCTTAGAGCACTATTAATAACTTAAATTATAAGTTTGAGATAAAATGGAAATGATATTCAAAATTAAAGGATAGAATCTCGATCTCTTTCTGTATTTAATTTTGTAGTAGGCGTAATAACAGTATTGCTTTAATGTAGCAGAGACTTTTAACTCTCTTGAGGGATCTGTAATTTTACTGCACTTAATGCTTACTTATTTTAATTATCTCTTTCAGTTTGTATTAATTGATATGAGTTCTCATATAAAATGTTATTCGCATATGGTACTTTAGACAGCTTGAGGGATTATGTAAAGTTATTGTCTTGTGTCTAATCAAAATTCACATTTATTTTTAAATCACTATAATAAAAACTAAGATAAAGATTTATAAATATATATATATATTATAAGATTGTGATTCTTGTTTTTAAGGGATAACTCAGACGATAAATTATACTCTCCAACTCCATCATGAGTCAAGTTCATATTTTCTCTATTTTATTTAATCAAATTATTTCTGGATTTTTAGGGAGTATAGTCGCTATAATCTAATATTTCTTCATTTTAATTAGCTTAGGGTATTTTAAGTTTTATGATTTGTGGTAGAAATTTAAAAAAGTAAATGAGTATTTTCAATTAAATATCTCACTATTTAATTATAAATCTAACCATAAATTTAGTGGTGACATTTTAGCATTGTTTATTAAATACAGTTAAAATATTGAAATAATTAAAATAATCAATTGTCTTCTAACTCTACATCTCTATTAATTTAAAAGATGTATTTTCCTCAGAGCTCTCTTACTATGAAAGCAGAAACAGGGCTCACGTATTCCTGTTTTAGTTTTATGATTGATTAGTAATTATTATTATCTCCTTCTTTTTAAACACCTAGTGTCTTTCTCAAAGCTCTAGCTAGTTTTAATTTCATAGTCTTTACATGCTCCTGCTCAACTATATAAATACAACAATTATAAACTATATAAGATTTGAAAGATTGAGTTCCTTGTAATTATTCAGCATCCTCTCTTTTCTTTTCTATTCTCTTGTTTTAAGTGAACATAAGTAAGTTAGGATTATTGCAAGTTTGCTTCATTATAGCTTTCCTGATATATCTTAAAAATAAATACATATGATATTATGCAATGTTTAGGTGCTTGAGAGGGGATAGTTTTATTATACATGATTAAAAGTTGATTCAAAAGTTTTGTTTGTTGTGTCCATTCCTTGAATCTCTTTTCTTATTTTATGGCATATTTCAAGTCTTTATCTAATCCAGTCCAATTTCTCCATAGTCTTTCCTTGCATAAGTTAGAAAATAAAATTATATTTTTTTTAAAAAAAATTAGTGTATTTCAGCAGTAAACTTATGCTTGAAGTCAGTGATTGAAACCTTAAGTACTTTAACTTCATCAACAGCTACAGCTGAGTAAAGTAAAGGCAAATTCATTAAAACGAATTCCTCACCTAACCACTGTCCCTATTAAACTAGCCCGATATTATTTTCAATTGTAGTTTTTGATAGATTGCCTATTCCAGCTGAATTCTTAAGTAAAAGTTTCTCTGTATTTTCATTCATCTTTAATTACTTGTAGTATTTTTAGGTATAAGGGTTTGAGGTTGTAGTTAACCTTATTTAACCCTTAGCAATCAAATAGATGTATTAAAGTTAAGTGTTCTCTTTAAATAATGGTTAGTTAGGGTTGAAATTTTCCTCTTAAAAAGTCTAAATCATTCTCTCTTTTTACTTTAAAGTGTATGTAGAAAGCAAAGGCACATGATTATAGAGTAAATCAGAGAATTAATTGTAATTACTCCAAAATGATTGCACAATTCTTATCATTTTTTTATATGGCAATCTGAGCAAGGTACTTTTTTACTCGATCGTAGAAATACTTAACAATCTATCTTCAAACTTATTTACCTTTCTTGGAAATTTAGCCATTGGCATGTTAGAAAGTTGCTTTGTCACAATCTCATAAACTTTCTTATAATATTCAAAGTAGTTAGGCCTTAAGAAGTTTATACTAAAGTCACTAAGAGTTTAAAATTTAAGTAGATTTGAGTAAGCATTGAAAGTTGGCTGTTCATTATTGGGGTCCTTCAAATACTCCTAAGCTAATTTTATAATGTTTGGGTCATCTTTTTAAAGTAAATTTCTTTAATCTTCTACTTCAGCAGCCTCTGTCTGAAAATATGGCTTTACGAGTAGTTTATTTAATTTTGTTCCTAATCTCTATAGGATTTTAGTTTGATCTTTTCTTTCAATATCTTCTTAAGTCATAAATCTTATATCTTCCTCAGTTTAATTAGGATCGAATATTTTTGTAACTTCAAAATTTAATTCACATTTTCCAGCGATCAAAATAAAGAAATCTAAATAAACCTAATCTTTAATTTCAAAACTACTCTATTATCTTTTTATTGAACTTTCATATTGATTTTAAGTTGGAATTTCAAGGCTATCTTCAGTTTTACTATGTGAGATTTGATTTTGATAATCATTGTAAGCTTACTCAGAAGTTTCATTTTCTTGGTCGACATCTCTATATAAATCTATAATTTCAATTTCCTTGAATATTTCACCAATCGCCATTATAGATAAATCTCTGAATTCTTTAGTTTTCTGAATTAACATCACAAATTCTTTTGGTACATCTGAATAAGCGTTGGGGTTGTACTTATTTCGTTATCTTAAAGCTAAAAGAATTTTTCTATCCATTTTTATTTTATTCTAATTAGTTGCTATTCTAAATATTTATTTACTGGTTTAAAAAAGAATAGGACTTATCAATTAAAAAATTTGAGAAAATAATTGGATTCAATTAAATCAGGTTTATATATATATATATTCGTTATTTTAAATCATTATAAAAATGGAAATTTTAAGTTATCTAATATATTGAAATAAAAAAAATAATAGTAAAGAAATTTATAATAAATTCAATAAAATATAGGCTAAGGAAAAATTGGTATTCAAAATAAATTACCAATAAAAATATAAAATAAAAGATATAAATTTAGATAATGATATGTGAACATAATTCTATAAAAATAAATTAAAGTTTATTAAAAAAATGTAAATAAATAAAACACATTAAATAAAATATTCATTTAAATTATTAAGGTTAACTTATAAAATATCAGTATAAAAAATATCACGATTAATAAAAAAACAAATAAGTGATGAAATTCATAAATAAACTATTTACCTATTAGTATTATGGTCGAGCGAATAATTGTTATAGAAAGATTGAAAACCTGTTTGAACTTACAAATAATGTAGTAAACTTTAGCAATAGTCATTATAACAAAGATCACGGTAATTAATTCATTCAATATTTTTTTGAAATAAGCTGAATTTAAATAAAAAATATAAGAATATAAGAATATGAAAACACTTCTTATCAGAAGGTGAAGTGTCATTCATTTTAAAATGTAAGTTAAAAAAAAACACATATAATACAGGGGTGGCTCTAAGATCGATGGAGAAGTACATGCGATCAAGAGCCAACTGAAGACTAAAAAAGACAAGAAAAATTACACTCATGCTAATGAGCTAAGTATGAAGGAGAATGGAAAGATGATCACATTTTTTTGAAGATTTCCATTTTTTATTATTACATTTGCTATTGCAATCATTACTAATTAATTTATACTTAAACTTCAACTTATTCAAAAACTTCTTGATTTTAAGTTAATGATTCTGGTATAAAAATTGAATTAAAAGAATGAAGTTAATATTAAGCAGTATTCACGATCACTACTAAACTTCTAAGATTTAAGTCGCGATAATTGCCCTTTGGTCGAAGAGATAATTATCTAAAATTAAAAAATAAGTGAATTATAGAAATTGATATTATTCATTAATCACAATAAATATATGCTCAAAACATATAACATGTAAAACTCTAGAATAATGATTTTCCTTAAATCAAATAATTCTTATAAAAAAATAGCTATGCTTATTAGTAATTAAATTACTTTATAATTTTAATTTTTATAATGTTTGATAATTATAAGTTATATTTATATACCATTATTAAAGTTAAGATTATTAAATTTAATTTGAATAATTATGGGTGAAGTAAATTAAAAAAAAGGAAATTAGTTTTACAGATATTTCTGTTCTACTTATATTTCTGATCTTTAATCAAGAATTATTGATAATTTAAATAAAACCCCATATATCAATTAAGACATGAGAATTGGGGTTAAGAACAATTAAATTAAGAATTAATTATTATTGGCGTATAATTTTAATGTTTGGGCTAATCATTAAAACTATTGGCTCAATTAATTGTCCTTATAAAATAATCCAATCAGAGTGTGTTAATTTGATTTTAGCCTAATTACTTATAATATTAGCCAATTATAATTAATTGTTAATCTTATTGTTCTTAACTCCAATCCTCGCTTCTTAATTGATCAATGGGGTTTTAGTTAATAACCTTATATTAATGATTACTATTTTAATAAAAGAATTTAAAATTTAGGCGAAATAAAAGAAAAACATAAACAAAACTCAATAGACAAATATAAATAAAAGAGATAATGTATATTTGTACAAGAGCATCATTACATAATTAGAAAACTTAACTGACAAATTCAGCAGGTATTGAATAATGCTTAAGGTTAAAAGTAAAAAGACTATTAGCGAAAAAGATAAACTGTAATTCCTTCCATTATGTAAGGCTACCCTGCTTAGACTGCAAACCCACATGATACTCATGGCAATGCTTTCCTTCCTTTTGTTTGCATGGCACATTCAGTTTGGGGTCTGATCTTGATTGAGGTTCTTAAACACATACCACATTCTACACTTCAGTATGTCGATATAAAAATGTTGGCACTTTTGTCAGAATTTTGAAACTTTTTTCAGAATCAAAACCCCAAAACCCTTTCAGCAGTTTGATTGAATTTTTGTTTGATAAAAGTAGGCTATTAGTGCATACTTTATTAGGGTTTTAATAGGGTTTATGTATGGGTTTAATGTTTAAATATTATTATTTTAAGTGAGTATAACAAGCGAGTTTTTAAAATATTTCACACAAACATACGCTTAGAGTCATGTGGCAGTTCTCTGAATTTTATCTTTCTAAGTTGATGTTTGTTTGTTTCTATTGTTTGTTAATTCTCTTAGCTTGGCTTGATAATAGTTGAGTATGCAAGTTCTCTGAGACTTCCATTTATTTTATTTTTATCGAGATATTGTTTGATTCTTTGTTTAGAATCTCTCTCACCCCTGCAGCTAAAGTAATCGTTTCTTGGCATGTCGCTCTCTATTATTATTAGTGTTAGAGCCCAGATATCCCATTAAGTGTCTCCATCTCTCCAATCCTCTCTCTCTGGGAAATATCCAGGAGTGCCGTATACATTTCCTTATGCAAGGCTTGTACTCTTTGAGCTCTGTTGAAGTCAATAATATAAACTCTAAGAGGCTGAAAGTTTATCATAATTTTCTCTGGCTTTAAGTCTCTATGAATGTAACTGAGTTTGTGGAGTATTTTATTCCCTCAACTGTCTGTTGTACTATCTAGCCAATTTACCTTTGGCATCTGTTGTCAGATAAAAACTCTCTGTAAGTCATTTAAAGGAGGGGAAGCCTAAATGCTATATGATTTCTTCCAAGTAAAATGGCATCAAGCTGTATTATATGCCTGTATTCTTTAAATTTTACTTAATAAAGAGCATAAAAGTCATTAGCAAGTTCCATTTTGAACTTGTCATCAGCAAGAAAATAATTGAAAGGACAAATTTTGTAAGCGTATTAGTATCTTCTCTATTTTATACTCTAGAGTGAGGTAGCTTTCAAGCAAGAATCAAAACCCCAAAAACCCTTAATGAGGTTTATGATTGCTTTGATTTGTAGGGAATTTGTTAGGGGTTGGGGTTATTAATTAAATGCGAAACTAAAATTACAAGCTTTTGGGGTCTATTTATGATGAAAAGTATATAGATTTAGTGTTTAAACTGCGTTATGGATGTGATTTGTATTGTGAATAAGTCAAACAAGTACTGAACTTTAAGTCTGTTGCACTGCTCTTAAAGCGTATTCCATCAACTGTTCGCTCTCACTGCTTGAAAGCTGTGCAATTAAAGCAATAATAGCTGAATTCTTAGCCTAAGAGTAAGTCAAAGTTTCTATAGAATCATATTGACTATCTTATTAATGAAAAAACTTTGAAGTATTGGGCTCACTTCTGTCTCGATTAACGAGCTATTATGTTTCACCGACAGTTCCCTGAGTTGAATATCTCTGCATAGTCTTTTGCAAACATTTATAAACGAAACGGTATCTCTTACAAAAGTGTAAATCGTATCAAGAGAGTTATTGATTTCACTCTGACTAGGCTGTGTTTACCTTCAACACTTTCATCTAGAAGTCTTGGTATAAGAGGCATAGTAATATAGAATTATATGACTAAAAAGTCAAGGTATAAACAATGGCAATTCTTGGAGGAATTAGCGAGGATGCTGGTTTAGAAACTTATGTTAGTCATCCTCGCTCTATTAAGACAGAGAAGTATATAAAGTTCCTAGAACAGCTGAGAGAGAAGTACCCTGAATAAGAGATTATACTATTCGTTGATAATCTTTCTGTTCATAAGACTAAAGAAACATGGAAGAGTTATGAACAACTTATAATAACGCCAGTCTTCAACGTACCTTACATTCCATAGTTTAATGGAATTGAGTTCTATTGGGGAATATTATAAGGTCATTACAAGAAACTGCTGCTATACCACTTGATGCATGACCTACCTATCGATACAGTAGACTTTATAAAAAGCTCAGCAAAGAGATTAGATAATTAATTGGTTTAAAAGTGTGCTAAAGAAGGGAGAGTGAATGTATATAAATATGTTTTGTAGTTAAGTTAATAAATATATAAGTCACATTTAAAATTCTTTAGAGGGAGCTGGCTTCTCTTTCATTTCTTTTACTTCTTGCTTCCCTCCTCCTAAGTTTCTTCTCTTACTGCCAGCTCCAGCATCTATGTTCATTGACTCTGGTGGCTGAATATTTGAATAAAGTCTCTTGCTGACTTCATACTTTGTCTGCGACTTTCGCTCTCTGTGAAGCTTGCTCTATTCCTTCATCAAGAAGATGCCAGTACCAGATTTTTCTAAAGAGTTAAGCTATAAATCTTATTTGAAATATAAGGGTGCTTCTGCAGCTCTGATAGCCGGCTCTCACTTATCTTGATTCCTGTTTGTCCTTATCTTCTGAAGAGATGCTGTACCTTTTCTTATGAGATTCTTGAATAATTTCTTTCAAGTAATCTCCTTTAATTGTTGCAAGTATGTTAAAGAAATAGTTTCTTTCAGGCAGTTTATTTGACAACTGTTTCTTAGTAGGCAGGTACAGCGAAACCTCTGGGTCGTTCATAGCATCCTCATATAAGTTAGTCACTGAGATTTCTGGATAGTTTGGAATCTTTGCAAATTTTACATCTTAAGTTTTCAATGCTTTCTTCTCTTCGCAGAGTATCGCCCTTAGAAATGAAATTTTGGTACCTTCCATCG